>JAJIYU010002907.1:0-28553 GCA_030144865.1 Tinospora cordifolia | reverse complement strand
TTTGACACTTTAGGTAATTTATTTTAATCTCTTTTAAATTCAGAATTATTTTAAAAATGTAGCTTTCAATAAATGTGTTAATATATTGTATAATCCAAAATTAGGGTGTGTAAATATATATATATATATCATTGTGTTCAGATTAACAAGTAAAATACAAATATATACATTATTTGTATCTTTATGGATCCTAGGAATTTATATATTGTAGTTGGAAATAGACACATAAGGGATATATCCATTACCACTGAAATTTTAGTTGTTGGGTACTAAAATGTTCAGAATGAAATTTTAAACGAAATGATACTGAAATTAAGATTTTTGGAGGTTAATTTATATATTAAATTTGTATTTATGTGATTTGAGGATTAACTAATAAATATAGAAAAAATATATTTTCATATATATATATATAAATTGGATAATCGTGTTTTGTTGGGTCATGAAAAGGGAAAAAATTAAAATTAAAGAAATGAAATAAAGAGGATAATTGTAGGATGAGTCATGGGTTGGATAATGGAAAGAAAATAAAAAATAATAAGACAAATAATAGGATAAGGTGAATGATGTCAGATGGCTAAGGAGAAATAGGGAGTTTTATCTCAACATTTATGTGTGGTGGGTCCCACCCAAACTCTTTCTATATAAAGGAATTGTTCACCCCTCAAAATTTGCGCATTCCTCATTCTCATCACTTCCATCTAAGAGAAAGAACAAGAGAAAAGGGGGGGAGAGAGAAGAGAAGAAAAAGGAAAAAAAAAAGAAGAAAAGAGAAGTTGTTGTTCTCGAGGATCCGACACTTTGGATAATTTATTTTGACCTTTTTTCAATTTAGAATTGTTCTAGAAATTATGAATTATAGTTTTTATAGTGTAGCTTTCAATAAACGTGTTACTTTATTGTGTGACCCAAAATTAGGGTGTGTTTTTCCTAAGAATGAATCTACACTCTATATATATATATAGCAAAGTTGGTGGATCCCTATGATATGATATAAAAATATCCCTAGCTATTGGGTATACTTGCTCGAGTGGACTTATTATTGCTTTGTAGGCTACTGAGAGCTTTAACAAATATTTTCAGCATTAAAACCATTTTTAAAATGGAAGGTGCACGACTATATTGTGGATTTAGCATTCATTAACTGTTGCATTCATTTGCATTATTATTATTGTTCATGCATATATGACATTGTTTTATAGAATTCATGTTCTAAGTTATAGATTAGGCTACATTACTCAATAAGCCATTGTGGACAAAATTAGCTCACTATTCTAACATTTTAGGTTATTAATCTACTAAGAATAAAGGGAAGAAGGTGGTTATTGCGTAGAGCGCACCTTGTTTATTTTGGTAGGTTTCATTATGTGGTTTACTGTTTTGAGAGTTAGTATCATGTATAGGAAGAAAGGAAAACATTGTAAATATTTCGACTATCACATATTGGAGGAGATGTCCCATATTCTGGGAAAACCCTATAGGAAGATTAGGGTTTGTACTTGTATTCCTCAAATTTTCATAGTGGATCTCGTTCTATCACCCGTGGATGAAGGCATAACTGAACCACATAAATCTTGATGTTTCGTGTGTGATTCTACAGTTCTATTACTTGCTACATTTGCAATCATTCGATCACTTAGATTGGTCAATCTAGATCACTCTAAGGGCATCCGTGCACAACAATTGGGATCAGAATGAAAGGGATTGTGTTATGTTATAAGTAAGAGAGGTTTGCTCATGGTGTTATGAGCATTAAGGCAGTTAGATGGGTGCAAATGGTGTTGTTAGCGCATTTTGCAATTGTTTATCTGGTTGCGCAAGGAATAGGGTGTGCGATTGTTAGTCTGGTCGCACAGGGAACAAGGTGTGCGGTATATGCTATGATTGTTAATACTGGTTGCACAAGAACAGGGTAAACAAGTCGCATTGATGCTCGCAAAGAACCAAGGGGTTGTGTTGTATTCATACAAAAATGCGTGATTTCACTTCATCAATCTAAAAAGAAAGCCAAGAAATCAGCATAGAATCTCCATGTTTGCATAAAGAAAAGTTTTGCAAGTGTTAGGCTTTCTTCAAGCCGTGGTATTGTGGGCGTACGCGCTTGTAGAGAAGACGTTCTGAAATTTGTTTTTTTTTCTTCAAGCCGTGAAGAAGAGAAGAAAGGGGAAAAGAAGAAGTATTTGCATCATTACTTTTGTCTTCTTGTGGCTCTTTGAAAATCAAGGCACTATCAATCTTTGTCTTCTTGTGGCTATTTGACAGTCAAACAACTCACTTATTTCACTATTTATTTATTTGTCTTCTTGTGGCAATTGATAACGTGGTGGTGTGCTTAAATTTTCTTATTTGAAAATTTCTAGACACTTGAATCAGATAAATTGAAATTTTTTGTGAAGCTTCTTCATGGCTACTAATGTGTCTAGTGTTAAGGTGGAGATTGAAAATTTGATGCTGAAAATACGTTCTCATTGTGGAAGTGATGAGTCACTAATATTCTTACTCAAAAAGGCATATGAAAGGCACTATATGGTAAATCCAAGAAGCCAGCAACAATGACGAACGAGGATTGGGAAGAATTAGATGCAAAGGCACTGAGTACAATTTCCTTGTATATTGCGGATGAGATTATGTTCAATATTATGGCTGCTACTACTACTGTAGAGTTGTGGGAAATGCTTGAGAAGTTATACATGTCCAATTACTCACCAACAAGCTATTCTTGAAAAGAAGACTCTATCAGTTAAAAATGGTACAAGGTACGAACATACAGAGCTTCTAAATACTTTTAATAAACTTATCACAGAGCTATTGAAAGTGGAGGTGAAAACAATTGCAGAAGATAAGGATTTACTTTTTCTTGTGTTCTTTGCCATCTTCATTTGAGCATTTGATAGGAAGAAATCTATAGAAGGGGAGTCTAAAGCTGAAGGGCTTGTGGTTAAGCATGTTTCAAATCAAAATCGTGGGATGTCTAGTGAAAAGGGCAACTCAAAGGGAAGAAATTCAAGGTCAAAGTCATGGGGCAAAGAAGTTTAATTCTTCTACTACAATAAAAAGGGATGCTTCAAGAGGGATTGCAAGAAGCGACTCAAGAATTTAGTAGAAAGCAAAATAATGGAAAGCAATCAGATTCAACAAGTATGGTAACCGAATCCTCAAATGATGGAACTCTCTTATCAGTCTGTCCAGGTAACACACTATATGCTAATGTATGGATTCTTGATTCTAGTTGTAGCTGTCATATGTGCCCAAATCGAGACTAGTTCAGTACATATACACCTTGTAATGGAGGTACCGTCTTGATGGGAAATGATGTAGCATGCAAGTCTACTGGTATTGTTACCATCTATATTAAAATGCATGATGGGGTTGTTAGCATATTGAGAGATGTGAGACACATTCTTGATTTAAGGAAGAACCTTATCTCACTTGGGGCATTAGATAGCAGTGGATGCACTTTTACAGCTATAAGAGGTGTCTTGAAGATAACAAAGGGAGCTATGGTTGTGATGAAGGGGCAGAAATCCTGGAATCTCTACACACTTTTAGGGTCCACAGTTGTAGGTGGAGTTATAGTTTCATCATCTTCAGACTCACTTGCAAATGGTACTCAATTATGGCATATGTGATTTGGGCATATGAGTGAGATGGGGCATGATGGAGCTATTCAAGAGGGACCTTCTTTTATGTATTAAATCATGCAAATTAGATTTCTACAAGTATTGTGTATTTGGTAAACAGTGCAGGGTGTAGTTTAAGACTGGTACACACAAAAATACAAAGGTGTTTGATTACATACATTCAAATGTCTAGGGGCCAGCACGGGTCAGATCTAAAGGGGAAGCTAATTACTTTGTTAGCTTCATTGATGATATTTCTAGGAAGGTTTGGTTTTACTTCATGAAGTCTAAAGATGAAACTTTTTGAAAGTTCAAGGAGTGGAAAGCTAAAGTAGAAAACCAAATAGGGAAGAAAATCAAGTATCTATAGTCAGACAATGGCGGAGAGTATAAAAATCAAACATTCATATAGTTTGTAAGGATGAGGGAATCACTCATCATTTCACAATTCCCAGTAATCCACAACAAGATGGAGTTGCAGAACGGATGAAAAAACCTTGTTAGAAAGGGTTAGGAGTATGAGCTTTCTAAAAGGTTTTGGGCAGAAGCAGTTAATATGGTTGCATATGTGGTGAATAGGTCTCCATCTACAACTTTGGAAAATAAGGTTGCTGAGGAGGTATGGACAAGTCAACAGGTTGATTACTCACATTTAAGAATTTTTGGTTGTCTAGCTTAGGTGCATGTTCCCATAGAGAAGAGGTTTAAATTGGATTCTAAATCTTTGAAGTGTATTTTTCTTGGCTATGAGAAAGGGGTTAAAGGTTTCAAGTTATGGGATCTAGTGAATAAGAGAAAAATTATCAGCAGGGATGTTATCTTTGATGAGAAGTCTATGCTAAAAAATGATAACGAGTCTAAGTGCACATCTGAGAGCAATGTTTGCAGTGAGAAACAAGTAGTTGAGGTGGAGTTAGACAGTGTGCAAAGCACTACACAAGAGGCTTCACATACATTATAGCAGCAAGTTGACCACCAGCAGACAAAGAGTATTGCCACTTCCAGACCACAAAGAACCATCAAAGTACCAGCTCGATATGGAGATGAGGATGAAGTAGCCTTTGCTCTCATCTCTAATGCAGGAGATCCTACTACATTTAAAGATGTTATCTCACATACAAGTGGGCATAAGTGGATGTAGGCTATGGAGGAGGAGATGGAATCATTGCATAACAATGGTACACAAGAATTGGTGACATTACCCAAGGATGAGAAGAAGGCAATAGGGTGCAAATGAGTTTTTACAAGAAAGGAAGCACAAAATGAGAAAGAAG
The DNA here is from genome assembly GCA_030144865.1 of Tinospora cordifolia. Lineage (NCBI taxonomy): Eukaryota > Viridiplantae > Streptophyta > Magnoliopsida > Ranunculales > Menispermaceae > Tinospora > Tinospora cordifolia. The sequence continues at coordinate 23,659 of JAJIYU010002907.1, read as the reverse complement.
GTGAAAGATTCAAGGCAAGGCTTGTAGCTAAGGGATACTCACAGAGATAAGGCATTGACTACAATGAGGTATTCTCTCTAGTGGTGAAGCATACTTCTATTTGAGTTTTGTTAGCCATGGTAGTTGAATATGATTTGGAGCTTGAGCAGTTAGATGTAAAAATAGCTTTTCTCCATGGTGACTTAGAGGAAACTATTTACATGGAGCAACCAGAGAGGTTTAAAGAGCTTGGAAAGGATAATCATGTTTGGAGGTTGAAGAAATCTTTGTATGGTTTGAAGCAATCTCCAAGGCAGTGGTACAAGCGATTTGATTCCTTTATGCTGAAGATTGGCTACATTCGATGTGAGTATGATTGTTGCATTTACAGTCAATTTCTTGATGATTCTTTTATCTTGTTAATGCTTTATGTTGATGATATGTTGATTGCTGCTAAGGAAGAGACTAAAGTAGAGGGATTGAAATCCTTGTTGAGAAAGGAGTTTGATATAAAGGATCTTGGTGCTCAAAGAAGATCCTTAAGATGGAAATTCACAAGGACAGGAAGGCAGGCAAGGTGACACTTTCTTAAAAGAGACATCTAGAAAGAATGTTGGAGAGGTTCAACATGGAGCATGCCAAACCAGTGTCGACACCTTTAGCAAGTCATTTGAAGTTTTATGCACAACAAAGACCCACTACCAAGCAAGAAGTGGAAGAGATGTCCCATATGCCAAACCAGTGTCGACACCTATAGCTCATGCAGTGAGCGCAGTGAGCAAATACATGTCCAACCCAAAGAAAGAGCATTGGAAGGCAATTAAATGGGTGTTAAGGTATTTGCGGGGTACAACTAATTTGAGGATATAGTTTCAGAAAACTGGTGCTGCTTCTTCAATTACAGGATACGTAGATTTTGATTTTGCAGGAGACCTTGATGCTTGAAAATGTAATATAGGTTATATATTTACACTAGCTGGAGGCCCCATTAGTTAGAGATCAATGCTTCAGTCCTTAATAGAATTGTCCACCACAAAGGCAGAGTACATGGTAGCAACAAAAACATCAAAAGAAGCCTTGTGGCTTAAGGGGTTGGTGACTGAGCTTGGGTTACCACATGATTCCAGTCAATTGCATTGTGACAATCAGAGTGTCATTTATTTGGCAAAGAATTAGGTGTACCATGTTCGGACAAAACACATTGATGTGAGGTTTCACAAGATACAGGAGCTAATTACTTTGGGTAAAATTATCTTTCAGAAGGTCCACACTGATGATAATGTAGCTCAGATGTTAACGAAGACTGACACAACAGAGAAGTTCAAGCATTGCTTTAACTTATTGTATCTTTGACAAGAGTAAGCACCTTCGGGTGTTCATCTGGTGATAGAATTTGTTTGAGGTGCTTTATGAAGGTAGTTGGAGCTTGTTGCTGATTTGTGGTTGTAGATCCAAGGTGGCTTGCATGGATTGTTCGCCAAGGTGGATATTTGTTATAAAATGGCTCACAATCCTGTGGGCCCAGTTTATTAATCCCACACTTTGTGTGGGTTATTTGTGGAGTCCATTATTAGGCATGTATAAATGCCTCTTTAATTAGGGTTTCTTAATCAATCCTGATTACAGAGAGACTGGGAGAACCCTAAGGGAAGATTAGGGTTTGTATTTGTATTCCTCCAATTTTCAGTAGATCTCATTCTATCACCCATGGATGTAGGCATAACCAAACCATGTTAATCTTAGTGTCTTTTGTGTGATTCTACAATTCTATTACTTCTACATAGAAAAGATTGTACATAAATACTTTTGTTTAACTTAAAAAATCTACTGTAATTAATTGTTTAGCTACTTTCGTATCTTTATATTACTTTGCTAATGTTGTGTATGGATAAGAAAGAGGCTTAATAGTATTTTGGCAAGTTCGGCTTGCGAGTGGATTTGTTAGAGCATTGTGCCAGTCGACTCGTCCTTCACCCTAGATACACACTAAACTATCACTTTTATTGAAAATATGGGTCATCACAGTCACACACTATTGGTGGCTCAAAATATGGGTCATCACAGTCACACACTAAACTATCACTTTTATTGAAAACTACACTAGAAAAAATGTAATTCATAACTTTCATAGTTATTTTGAATTAAAAAGAGATAAAACGAACTTACCTTAAATGAGGGATTTCCATGATGCAAGTAGATTTTCTTTCCCCCTTTTTTTTCCTTTTCTTTCTCTTTTCTTCCTTCTTTTTTCTTTTTCGGTTCCCTCCTCTTTTCTTTTCCTTTCTCGAATGGAAATTATGGCAAGCTTATTTATAGTGTTGATTTTTGGTTTGGCTTGGGGTGGGCCCCACCTCATTTAATATCAAGGTAAGCATTAATTCCTCTTTATCTATGACTCATAATTTGCACATTATCTTTATTTTTTTTTCTTTTCATTATATGCCAACATCATATATATATATATACATACATGTAAAAAAAATTAATTCATTTTATTTATTAAATCATTTCATCATCTAATAAACTTCCACTATGAAATATATATTATTATCAATACTATCACCATTAATTATTTATGATATTTTTCATTTAATACACACATTTCTTCATCTAATAAACTTCCACTATGAAATATATATTATTATTAATATTACTGTCATTAATTATTTATTTTATTTTTCATTTAATACACACATTAATTAATATTATTGTCGTAAAAATCACGTATTTTCATTTAATACACACATTAATTTATGCAATCCCCATAAACTCATGTATTTTCACTTATAATTCATTAATTCAAACATGAAAATATATGTCAAACCTGTTGACTCGATGTCTAAAAATACGGGTCGTTATAGTAATAAATATCGAATTCTTCTATTTCTTCAAGAAGTTTATATATGTTGATATCAACCTTCTCAAAATCATCTTTATTATTTTACTTTCTTTTTTGAGAATGTTTATTCTTAGAACAAATTGGTTGTCCACACTTCAACTACGGTCCAATTTTATTATCACATTGTCCTTTTGGGATATCAATACAAATTGAAACATTGACTAATGGTATGTGTGATTTTATTACTAGTTTTGGATCACCAAATTGTATTTGACAGTTGATTTGCTAAATTTTGTAGATGGATTATCTTTTAAACTTCTTGTTCACAATGTTTTGTTAGGATTAAGATGATACAGTGATGGAGTATTTTATGTTATTGTATTCTTTGCATTTTTATTTTCTTCCACTAATACTAGAAACGTTGCTTCATCAAAATGACAATCTACAAATCATGCAGCAAATGTGTCTCCCGTTAATGGCTTAAGATATTTAATAATTGAGGAAGAATCACATCTAGCATATACTCCTAATCTCCTCTGAGAACCCATCTTTGTACGTTGTAATGGAGCCATATATAGGAACATATACCGCATATCCAAAAGTTCTAAGTAAGAAATATTCTCTTGACCAAATGCTAATTATAGAGGAGAGAAATTATAATAACTTGATGGTCTAATATGTATAAATGTTGCTGCATGGATGATAGCATATACCCATGCAAAATTAGGGAGCTTGGTTCTCATAAGTAATGGTCTAGTAATTAATCGTAATTGTTTAATAAGTGATTATGTTAAACCATTTTGTGTGTAAATATGTGCTACATGATGTTCAACTATTATCTTGGGTGACACACAATAGTCATTAAAAGTTTGGGATGTAAAACCTTTTGGCATCATTAAGACAAATTGTTTTAATCGGATGATCTGAAAACTGTACTTGTAATGTAATTATTTAAGCACATAACCTTGCAATTGCTAAATTGTATGGCTATAGTAAACACACATATCACCATTTAGTACAAGTATGTATTAAAATCATAAAATATCTAAATGGTCCATATGATGGATGAATAGGTCCATATATGTCACCTTGAATGTGTTTTAAAAATATAGGTGATTTAAGACCAATTTAGCTGGTAATGGTTATATAATTAGTTTTTCTTGAGAACATGAAGTACAAAAATATTCATTACTTTGAAAAATCTTCTGGTTTAATTCTCAGTGGATGTCCATATGATTTTTTTTTATAATTTTTTTCATCATTATTGAACTAGGAGGACTTAATCTGTCATGCCAAATCATAAAAATATTTGAACCTGTAAACATCGGGTTTACAATAACATTTGCTTCAATTATATTAATCCTTGTAGAGCACAAATAAGAGAAAAAACACATGAAATTATTCTACAATATTTTTTTTTCTTCTCAAAATAATCATGTAACATATGAGAATGCTTGATTGTTCTCATTTATAGTCCCTGTATGATATCCATTGCTATGAATATTTTTAAAACTCAACAAACTTTAATGAGACTTTGGTTAAAATAATGAATTATTTATGATAAGTTTTGTTCCTCTTGGCAATAATATATTGACTCTTCCAAAGCCTTCAATTATGTTAGTCTTGCCATGTATTTTAGTAACAATTACTTCACGTATGTTCAAAGGAGAAAAATATTATGCATTTTTAAGAGTGGTATGGGTGGTTGCACTATCCATTATACATAAATCTTCTTCATGGAACTTGTATTCAACCAAAAGTGGAGAAGTATTCATTTGTTTCTTTATTAAAACAAACCATATAATTAGAGTCATTAATACATACATACATACATACATACATATATATATATATATATATATACAACCAAATGAAAAACATATAATTAGAAATATTATTAAGAAAGAATATATTAACATTCGACTCAAGATAAAAATATACATACTAATTAAAGTAAAATAAACTATAATATTAATCTTCCTTCTCGACATGTGCAAAGAAATCAACAATGTCTAAATGTGTCATATTTATCAGATCATTAATAAAAAAGACAATTCGTCTTAATATTTTGCCTTTTTTTACCTTAATGATGTTTGATAAAACTCAACAAGATGCTTATTGAATTAATATAAATGTACTTGTATTAATCATAATGTATTTTCAATCCCCTATAATAGACGTCCTTATAATCTTGTAAAATCATTTATATGCAACACAAAAATCAATTTCATCTTCCTTGTGTTCTCTTTTTGTTATTCTATCAGTTTTTAATATTTTACAAAATGTTATCAACACGATTCCACTCTTCTTAAAAAATTTTAAAGATCAAAAGGATTTGTTTGAAGAAACAACTACTCAGAAGATAAAGGCATGAAGATAGACTTTACATTTAATTTATATGATTAATTTTTATTTTATTATTGAATAAGTATATATCTTTTTCTACATGATTATTTACATATAATATCATTCACTATGAATTATATATAATATTATTGATTAAGAAAATATACTCTGTAGTTGTCTTTCGTATTATCTTTTGCATCAAAAATCAAAAGTCAAATTAGTCAAATAAATATTTTATTTGATATTATTATTGATTTATTTTATTTTATTCTTGATTTTTAATACTAATAGTACTATAAGTTTGGGTTGTTAGTAGGTAAGTTTTGTTTTAAGTAAAAATTAGATATTGAAAGGGATTATCTTGTCCTAAGAGGTCAGTTATTCCAAAAAGGCTTTGTTTCACCATCCTTTTTAAAAAGTTGTCCTATCAACTTATACAAGTAATATATTTTGATTAGATCACTAAGATGTAAATGTATATTCAATCCAATATTATTTGTTTTCATAAGAAAAAGGAAATAAAATTAAAAATATCTTAAATATATATTGTTTAGTAGTCATATTCTTATATGTTTGATATATTTTGTGAAGTAAAATGTCAAATCTTACAAAATTATAATTTATAGCACTTGACATTACAAGAAATATTGTCTATCCTAGATATTAGATGTTGAATTCATTTAGATGTTATGGGTTTCAGCGATACTATCAAAGAAAATAATGAAGCTTCAATAAAAAATCGTGTAAGGCCAATATTTTTCCTTCATCATCATCTTGATGAAGGCTTAAAGGTCAAATTTCTTACTTTAAAAGATTCACTTATTCTTTGAAAAAATTTAATAGAAAGATGACCATAAAAAATGGTCATATCTCCCAAAAGCTCGATATGATTGGATATATTTACAAGTACAAGATTTTAAAAATATAAACTATTATAATTCTGTAATTTTTAGAATTGGTTGCTAGTTGCAACTATATGGAGAAAAAGTTTTTAATGAAGACATGTAAAAAAAATGTTATCTGCTTTTGATGCCCCAAACTTTCTCATCTGTGTAGAGAAAGATGTAAATATATTCTGAATTAATTTTATGTCTTCTTGTAGTAGAATAAAATAATAGATTATAAATAAAAAATCATGATGCCCGTCCAATTGGACCTACTTCATTCTCCAAAGTGAACGGTGTAACATATCACAATGACAATATCAGAGAACATAATCATAGTCACAGTCATAGTCACAATCATGGTTGTGGTCACGGTTATAGCCGTGGTCTTGGACATGGTCATGGTCGTAGTCTTGGTTGTGGTCAAAATTACCATCATAAGTGGGATTTGAATAATGTAAAACAAGATAAAGAGCAAAGTGAATTTCATTCAAAAATTACTTAAAGTAAATGTTATCATCGTAGTATGATAGACTATTGGTCACTAATATTCACATTTATGAGATATAAAAAAGAGATACATAAACATTCATGTTCTTAAGATAAAAGAAAGCCTAACACATATTATAATATTTAAATATTTTCTCACATTTAATCTCAATTAATGATTAAGGCCACAAGAACCGTGTAATTGAGGAGGTTCTTCATTTTCGGATAAGTTTGTCATTCGAAATTCCGATTCCGGCGGAGAGAAAATGTCTTCGATCTCATCGTCTCTCCAGCCACGTCTTCTGTCTTCATTTCTCGGGGATCGTCTTGTTCACTCCAGTCGTCCTCTCCGCCATCGTGTCTGCTGCAATCCAGGCACGTTTCTTTCTTTCTTTATTTCCACTTTTTTTGTTATTTTTTATTGATTCTGAATTGCATCTTTCCTTCCAATTTTCTACTTTTAGCAGTTTTTGTTCTAACGGAGAGACCGATGTCTGTTTTTGGCTATCTGGAAAATATACGCGAATTTGATATTGAGCTATTGTTCTTCGAGTTGGCTCAGGTTGGATGGTTAGATGGGGATGTTTAGATTCCATGAAACGAATTGAAACTTAGTTATTTTTAATGTAATGACAATATACTTTCTTTATGGCTTTTATGTTAAAATTTTTAGATGGGTACATAGATAAATCCTAGATTTATAACTTGCAAACGCATTACTACATGCCCAAAGTATGTAAGATTTGCACAACTGTGAATGAAGAAGATGAGAAACCCTTTCCAAGACCTTTCCCGGTGGGAAGTGTCACGCGAAACATGATTGGAACCGCTGATGGTGGTGGTGGAGTTCGATTTTCTGTGTATAAAAGGGTTGCCTTCTACACTCTTCATCACTTAGGAGCCAATGAACCATTGGTTCATACCTTAAAGACTCGATGGGTTAAACCAAATATATTTATGTATGCATGTATGTATGTGTGTATGTTTTGAAAAGCCAAACGTAATCCAGACAAGCAAAATGGTTGTAACAAAGAAAAAAAATTGTGAAATGTGATGAAACCCTCAAATCACTGGTCTTTATAAGCAACTGAATATATAAGTATCAACATAATACAAATACATAAATGTATAAATATCCAGTAAGGTTGCAGCGTGCAAGTATGAAATGGATATAAAGAGTTTGTGATTAGAATTTCATTTTCATAAGGTCCATGCATCTAAATAGAATGACGCTTATGCTTCAAAAGAATCCATGAGACTAATACCGAATGCTTCATCCATCATAATGCCATTACCACATAATATGCATACGCAAGCATCAATATATGGCACACGGAATCCATTCAATAGAGTTGCAACAATATGGAGAAACAGTCATTGTTCCCACGGAAGGAAAATTCGTCTTCGTCCCAAATTTCAACATTTGAAAATTAGAATTAATTCAAAGAGTTTGAGAAATTGGAGAGAGTTTTCATAAAAATTTGTCAACTAAAAAACTTTTAAAAAAATTACTATTTAAATGCTAAAATATGCATAATTACTTTTAAAAACGATGAAAACGAACATAAATAAGTACATTTTATATATAATGGTTTTGGACTTGTATTTTAGCATTAATAATGTTTAATGCACATTGAGTATGTTAATTTAAAATTCTTATAAAAAAAAAAAGAAATAGAAACTTACCATCAAACCATAAACTTGTGCAAACATAAACCCTAACCGATTAATCGTTGGCTCGCTAGTCGTTGCCAGCACTATCATATTTGATCTTCTCTATGATTATAGTAGACAACTCTCTTTTCTTGTTCTCTCAATGCCTTTTTTCTTAGGCTTTCAGGTTATTTTTCTTCCCTTTCTTCTCTTTATTGTCTCTCCACCAGGCTATAACTCGTTCTTTTTTATCTTGGATAGTCACTTGTCAGTTGCATATATCTCGCCTTCAATTCTCTTCATTTATAGAGGACTTTTTTTTTACAATCTATATGATTATACAAAAGAATCTCTGTGCACTGCATAGATTCTTCATAAAAAAGTCCTTTTTTTTTGCGTTTTTGTCTACAAGAATTATTGAAACTTCGCCAAATTCTTCCTCAAGATTTCGAAGAAAATTTGTAATTTTACAGTTACAGGTGAACTTCGCTTTGATTGTTTAAATTACTTAATTAATTCAGCTAATTTCACTAAAATTCAACTAATTTTCATACTGTGATTGTCTCCCACAAACTTAATACAGTAAAGGTTTTACAAGCCCCATATCAGAAACATGTTCTTGAACGATCTAGCAACCAAACTTTTAATGGGTTCAGTGTAAGCCTTGTAGGAATGTGCTTTATATAAGTAGAGGGTTCAAGTGCTTTTCTCTCTAACAAACAAATATTTGATGTTAATGTGTTTGTGGCATGAAGAACTTCTTGTGTTATGAGAGAATGTTACTAATGTAATATATCATTGTTGCCCTAGTAATGAGAATTAAGGAAAAAGAATATATCCCTAAGATGGAATTGGGAACCAAATGGCCCAATATGTAACTCTATTACGAGGTAACACTGCTCCAAGAAACAACACTTCCTGCATCTTGAGTATAGTATATGACTGGAACTAGACTATCTGTCATCTAGCACCTGCAAAATCAACATCCGAATACTTGAACATGTCAAGAGTGTTAGAATGTTGATTTGTCAAAAAAGATCTTTCTTTTCTTGTATGGTTGAGAAATTTACACACACTCACACTTTTAGGACCAAAATGAATATTTGGATAAAACTATGGAACCTATTTTGGGTACATCAAATTTTGGAGCTTTATGCAAATATTGTGTTAGATTTGCATTGTAGTGTCATTTGCAACTTTTAGGGCCAAAATGAATATTTGGATAAAACTATAGAACCTGTTTTGGGTACATCAAATTTTGGAGCTTTATGCAAATATTGTGTTAGATTTGCATTGTAGTCTCATTTGCAACTTTAAAAATGGAATTTTGAGGAGCTTGACAGACTCAAAAGAAGTGCATTTGCATTCGTAAGCTTTGAAAGAGGTAGAAATTTACTTAGCTTGAGGAGGAAGACAATTTAAAGAATGAGTAATAGAATAAAATAAGATAAAAAATAATAATGATGAGATCAATAATTATACTTTTAACAACTTAAAAGACTTAGGTGGGGCCTATAGGATTTTGTTTTTATGTTTCTTGGGTAATAAGGTACAAGATAGTTAAGAGGAATAATAAAATATTTTCCCTTTTTCTTCTTAAGAGCTAAATAATTACTTTTTGATTTATTTTTATTTCTTTGGCCTAAATATTATTGGTTTTTGTTAGTCTAGAACCTCTAAGACCTATTATTGATCCTAACGTTTTTATTAGGCTAAGAGAAAGACAGGATGTCAAGCATTAGTTCAGATTGAGATGACATACTAGTTTTGTTAAGACCCCATCTAGGTCTTGGAGGAGGTTCTCAAAAATTTATTTATTTTTTCTAGGGTGTCTATGAAATAATTTTATTTTAAAAGAAATCTCTTCGATCCTTGGTGTGGGAACCATCCCAACCCATCCCTTGACATCGAGTTTTCCACCTGCCATTCTTGACTCTAGCAACATTTTTTGGCTCCAATTGACGATCCGTTCCACCTTATTTCCACCTTTTTCTTTTCATCCAATTGAAAACTCACTCCTTTTTTATGTTATAAAATTTAAAATAAAATGTCAGATTTAATTATAATTACTATATCTATACTTATAAATAATAAATTTATTTACTTATTGATTTGTGAATGAATTATACATGCGCATGTGTGCGTATGTGTGTGTGTGTGAATGTTATTTGTAATAAATAAATATATTTAATCTATATATGAGTTTATTTATGATTTACATATTAGAATTAAATGATAATCATATTTATACATATTTATGTATGTTTGTATGTACCTATGCATGTATGTCTACATATAAGGGGATCAATGACTAAATAAATAAATTTCTTTGAGATCTCTAAATAAATATTTTATCTGTTGCTTAAGTCTCTTGTAGGCCTTGACGAAGCCACACCTCACCTACAAAATATATATATATATATATATATATATATATATATAACACTACCATCACCTTCTTGCCTTGTCGACACTATTACATAATCATTTTAGTTGAACCAAATGACATGAGTTATTTTTTGTAATTTTATTAATATTATTTCGTTGTTTTATGTAGTCATTTTGCTAATAAATTACATATCTTGAGTGTCATATCTATTACTTTTTTGAGATTTTGGGTTTTTTGGATAATGTTATTGGTAGCAAATTCACATTTTTGAGATTGTGATTTGTTAATACATGTACCAGTATCAACAAATTTGCTGATTTATTGTCTAAATGTTAATATAATATTAAAACCGTTAATTTAGAATGATTAGTATGTACTTGTTGTAGGGATCAATCACCACAAATTATTACTGGTTTTGAGGTTTGCTTATTTGACAACTTTATGGTTGATTTATGAAAATTACTGAGATCCCAAGAATAGTGGTTCTCTCGTAAGTTAATTAATGCTTGGAAAGATGCTTGCAACTGTAAATATTTTAATTTACAATAAAACAATAGGTTGGGTTGGTTCAACTGAAACTTGACCTTTTTGAACAAAATTTGCAACTCGATCCCAAATGGTTAGGTCATCTTAAAGATGACTTGACCAATCCACCTTCTTTCTAAAACCCGACTTGACCAGACTTGAAATGGTTAGGTTTTGTCGGGTTGCTTGGTGTTTGTTATACCCCTAATAAGAATGATTGATTGGCATATGTGATTGTTCATGATTGAATGACTGTTCGCATGTTACAATGAAGATTAGGGATTGATTACTTGGGTGGTGTTCTTACTGACGTGGTTGGTGGAGATTGTTGAAAATTTTAGTTTAAATTTAAATAGAAAGTGTCTAATTCTTTTTATTCTTTTATGGTATTCTTTTCATTATACTTGATTTCTCCATTGGCAGATGTATGCATTGATTGACCGAACCATGTTAAATTGGTGGTGTGATAACTGGATTTATTATTTAAATATTTCTGTTGCATATTGGAGTGATTGATTATAGTTACAAAAGCCAACACTCTTCTAGATAGACATCATAGTCTACACTAAGCATTGTTCATGTCACAAAGTTCACTGGCTTGTTTAAATCAGCCTTCAAGAATTGTAGGTGTCTACTTATGTTCTTCTTATTTTATCTATTGGAACAATTTGAATAGTTTGAACTTCTTAGCATAAGAAGATGAATTTTTGAACTTCTCCTAGGTTCCAAATCCTTAGAAGCTTCTTTGAATTAATTTTGAATTCTAAGTTGGTGAAGTTTAGGATGAAGTTGAAAATTTGATCCTTGATTGTGAATGCTGTGATTCAAGAATATCTATTATCTTTATATATCTCTTATGTGATGAAGTTAGGTTTACATTCTCTCAAATCATCTTACTGCTGACAAGATCATCTGCACATAATGTTGCAAATGATGATGAGAGAATCACTCACTTAACTAATGTGATGGAGAATGAGGCATGAAAACGTGTGCGGACTGTGAAGTTATGGAGTTTCCGGTTCTGAATGATTACCTTCACAGAGAAGGGTAAGTCTCATAAGATGCCTGTACGAGCAAGTATGCTTTGTTGAGCAAAATTATTTGAATTAACTAACCAATATATGGTTAGAATAAGTGCAGGTCAGATGAGTGAGTTACAACAAGCTAAAAAGGATTTCTTATCTCAAGGTTTGTTGCTAGATGTTAAGGGTAGATCTAATTTGTGATAGGCGGTTCAGTTGGTTTAGGACATGAGATGAAGATCGTAGGTTAGATTTGAGATGTTGTGAAAATGTTGAAGGACAAAAGGAGGCAAAAAACTTTGTTTTGGACTGTGAGAAATGACATTGTCTTTAATCTTCTGAGATGTATAGGTCTAAAGTGAACCAAATTGTGGGAATGATTTCATAATGCTGGTCTGCCAAAATGGTTGGGTAGAACTTTAAGTTGATTTTGCTGTTGAATTGCTATTTGAATCTTGATTTCACTATGGCTTGTTCTTTGTTTGCAGAGATTGCAAGTGCATCAGCAAGGCTATCAAGAACTTTTTCTGGATTGACTGATCTTTTATTCAATAAAGGGTATGTTCAGATCAAGTGGCATTACAAAATGACAATTTATTTACTGGTGTCCTTTTCAGAATGTTGATAACTGGTTTTAGAGTTAGTTTTTTTTTTTTTTTTAATCTCTATTCTCCTCATATATGCAAAAGCTCACTGTAGAAGGGAGAAAGAAAAAGGGAAAAGAGATGAAATGATGATTTAAATTATATGCTGTGGAATTGGAATTCTGTTAAGCCATATATTGATCATTAAAATATTCCTAGTTTATTAGTTTTTCCTGGTTGCTTATAAGTTTCTAAAATTTGCAGGAATCAAGATGAGTTATCAAAAAGTAAGCGTAAACGTCTACAGCCTGGGAAAATTTCTCCTTCCCGACCTGTTCCACAACATATACCAAGGCCACCTTATGTAAAATCAGCACAGGCACCTGGAATTGCCAGTGGGCCTGAAGTGCATGATGAAAAGGGAAAAGACTGCATGAGAGCTTCTGGAAAGCTTGCGGCCCAAGTTTTAGCATATGCTGGAACTTTAGTCAAGGTGAACTCGTGAACATTTTCTTGCTTGTATCTTGTCTGGAAATGTTTGCATTGCTGTCAGAATTAATTATCATATAACTGTTTGTGATCAATAGGTTTTTGCCAAACAACTCAGGGAAACTAGCTGTAATTAAACTGCTTCAGGGTAGCAATTTAAGCTTTGATTTTCTTTTTCTAGCCCTGGTCTAGCCTCATGTAAAGCAGAGCGATTCACGTTGGGAGACAGTCTGTACAATCTGGAATTTGGATGGTGCATGGTGCCAACTAAATCTCATAAAGTCATTGTATTGATATCATAACATTGCACATGAAACTTGCTTCAAAACTACTATAATTTGCACCTTCAAATTATTATTCAATGTTCTTGTGGTAGTGGATGTGATTGATAGCTTGTTCATGTGCTGCCTGCCAAATTGAAAAAGAAAATAAAGGAAAATAATAGGACAACTCAGTTTTCTTAAGATTACTTGATAGATCAATTTCTGCAATATTTTTTAAAAAATTATGATAATATTAAATTAGGGAATGCTTAGTCTATCAGGGGCCTATTTGAATTTCTGAGTAATGCTTCTATTGGCAGCCAGGCATAAAGACTGATGACATTGATGAAGCTGTCCATCAAATGATCATTGACAATGGTGCATATCCATCACCTCTTGGCTATGGTGGCTTTCCAAAGAGTGTTTGTACATCGGTGAATGAATGCATATGCCATGGAATACCCGACTCTAGAGCACTTGAGGTCATCCTACATTTTAAGCATAATTATATGTGTCAAATCAACATGCCAACGTATTAACATATGCTTCATTTGCAGGATGGGGACATAATCAATATTGATGTTACCGTATATCTTAATGTAAGTTTTACAGTACATAATCAGATAAAAGTACGTGGTAGTTAAATCTAAACACACACACACACACACACCTGTATGTATGTATGTATGTATGTATGTTTCATTGAACAAAGCTTTCCATTAATTTCAGTTTCCAAATTGTATTACTTTCTATTGATGCTGGTGCATCATCATCATCATTTGAGTCTGTCCCATGATCTGTTTTAATTTCAATGTACTTCTCTTTTTTGGATTTCACGATGTATTTTCTCTTACTGTTTTGACTCTGTTACTCTGTTGCTACTTATATTACATCATGAGTGGTGCTATAGATTCTTTATGCCTGATCTGCTACTATCTGATCTTAGGCATTCAAGCATTGACATAAATGTGCATGTGTATTAAAATTTTATGAGGATGACTCAATACTGCGTTGTTTGTATGTAACTTTAACGTGCATAAAGTATGATTCATTTCAAAGTATGTGTGTGTGCGTGAGAGAGAGAGAGAGAGAGAGAGAGAGAGAGAGAGAGAGAGAGAGAGAGAGAGAGAGAGAGAGAGAGAGAGAGAGAGAGGAGCAGAAAATACATATGAAATTGAACAAAAAATGTTTTGTTTCAAAATATTTATTTATGTATAGATAAAACTGGTTTTTTGCTTACAGGGTTATCACGGAGATACGTCAGCAACTTTCTTTTGTGGAAATGTTGATTTGAAAGCCCAGAAACTGGTTCAGGTATAACCATGGAAGTTTAATTCTGCAACATTTTATAATTTCATATCTCACTTAATTGCTCATGATCATGTTATAAAATTGCTGAGCTACCTGCTCCAGATTCCTGGTTTGAGAAGGAGAATTGCTTCTGATTGACTGTAATATAAATATATTGCAGTTCTCATAACAAGCAAAACTTGTGCCTTTACTAGTGGTAATGGGCACTGTTATGAGCCTTGTGCTCAAAATGGAAGTGCCTTTGCTTCACATTGACAATAATGTAAAATATTTTAAAAGTTTCCTTACATTTGACCTCCAGGTGACCGAGGAATGTTTATACAAGGCAATATCAATATGTGCACCAGGAGCAGAGTTCAAGAAAATTGGCAAAATAATACAGTGAGATAAATCACAAGATTTTCTTTACGGGTGTTTTTTTATTTGCTTTTTTTGCTGCGTAACATTGCGGATCCTATATGATTCTCCTACCAATCTAACTAAATTACTCTGTTTGAAAGGGTTTGATCTCATATGATGAGTGAAATTGGATATTGCTTTTTTAACATTATATGATCAATAAATAACATTACAGTTGCAAGGAAAATCAAGATTGTGATTAAGCTTGCAGTGCTTTATAGGATTAAATGTTATAATAAAGAATTAACACATTAAATATCAAGTTTTATAGTTATGAGAAATTAAGATGAATATATAGTAAAACTTCAGAGATAGCATTATAGATGGAAGATAATAATCGGATTGACCCCTGGTAGAGAGAATGGAGAAGGCAGATTCATCTAGCCAAGCTCTCCTATAGTTGGGAAAAGGCATTGCTTGTATACTTGGAATTGATTCAATTTTCAATTCTTTCACATTCATCATAATCTTTCAACCTTGGTAGGTTGCTTTACAATAAAGCCATTTACTTTTTGAAATGTTTTGAAGTGATCATGCAGATAAATACGGGTATGGTGTTGTTAGACATTTTGTTGGCCATGGAGTTGGACGCGTTTTCCATGCTGATCCAGTTATATTACACTGTCGTAAGTATGCTAAACGCTTCCTTTCAAATCTGTTGTTGTTTCTTTTGAATCCATTTTGAAGTTATGGTATGAAAACTTTATGGTTTTATGCCTGTATCAAACTTCCCTCTGTTTTTCTCTGGGTGCTGTATGATCCATGGTTTTTATATCATTTATTGGCAGGAAATAATGATCGCGGGCGAATGCTGTTGAATCAAACTTTCACAATTGGTAATGCATTCAAAACCATTTATCTGTATACATTACAGAGTTTAGTGTAGTTGCTTGGATTATGTTGCTTTTGGTTTTTGCGTTACTATTATGTGATTATTGTTGTATCATAAAACTTAGACTAAGATGTTTTGGATAACGTTGTGCAGAGCCAATGTTGACAATGGGTAGCATTGACCCGGTAATATGGGATGATAACTGGACAGTTGTTACTGCAGATGGGAGTCTTTCGGCACAGTTTGAGCACACAATACTAATAACTGAAAATGGAGCTGAGATATTGACCCAATGTTAGTAGAACAAAACTAAGCCTTTATCTCCTTCTCTGAGACTTTATTGTTCTAATTATTGTTATTATTCCACAGTTTGATTCAGGGGATCATTGATTAATTGATTTCACCTTTTTATTCATGTATTGTATTACATTAATTTTAATTGTAACCAAATACATTCATTTTAATTATAATGCTTATGTTCTTAATTTTATTTTATTTTTCATGTCTATTTCATTTTGAAAGAAGAATCGTGCTACACAAGCTTTTCTATACTGTCTTTTCACGTTCAAGCATACATGTTCATTATTATGTCATTATGTCAGAAATTTGAGATACATGTTTGGTGGTTTGAGGAAGAAGGGTGTAAAAGTTTTAAACACAGACATTACTGGGTTACTATTTTACACAACAAGTGACTCCTTAATATTTAATCAGATTACTAATCTTATTTTGTAGATTCTTTTTAATAATAATAAAAAAAAAAGTTAAGTTTCTTCATTTTGGTTTTACTAAAAGTTAACTTCAATTTTGTACATCAGTAAAGATGAGTTAACTTCATTTTGTACATCAGAAATTTGAAACTGTGTACGTCACTGCATTGAAAACCACCGTGTAAAGATGAGTGAAAAGTAATTTTCACTTAGATGACGATTAATAACTCTAAGCATGCCTTTTAATTACCTTCAACTCTAATAAAAATTGCACTTAATGAAATTTAGAATGTTTGTTAATTTTTTAGACAATTACTATAAATAGAGGTTTATTTTCTTTTAGAAAATGTCAAAATCTTTTTTGCTTTTTTTTATTGCCTTTTTCTCTATTTATTGCAGCTGAAGGAAAAAAAAATTAACAATTTTTTTTAATAAATTAAAAAGGGCCGTATTATTTCTTTCCCAAGTTATAGATTTCATAATTGCACAATAATAAAAATGACCTGTTACTTTGCATGTTGTTCAAGGATTAAGTTTTTCTCTAGTTTTTCTGTGAAGATTGTCCACTGTGATTTAAAAAAACATAAATTTTAAGAAACTTTAATTAATGGGTATGCGTATACATATAAGTTCTTTTATGCTGTCGGGACCTCTTCCCTAGGCAAAAGGACGGTCCAACCAGCACAGTGACTCAACGAACCCACTCATCGAGTCAAGTTCCCAATCACTGTTAAGTCTTTCGGATCACAACAACAAGTGATATCAAAATAATTTAAAATTTTAAGTGTGAAACTAAGCAAACATTACAAGGAGTGATCATTATATTACATTTGTCTCATTAAAAAATACACAGTTGACCATATATATACATACACAAAAATTACCAACCTCAAACAAAAAGACCAAGAAAAGGAAAAAGGAATCGTCAGGGGGCTAAGCTATCACCAGCCTTTCCCTCTGTCAGCCGTCAAAAAACTTGAAATGTTAGTAGAGTCGTGACCCTAAAAGTCAACGTGCTTCAGTGAGTAGTAAGACTAGCATGTTACCTATAACCAACATTTTAAAATAGTGCATGTATGTATGAACAATAAAATGATATTGTGCTTGAATGCATGGTATATAATGCAAGTAGTTATAAACGATGCAACAATTATAGAAGAACATATCAAATACATGCTAGTTAAAATTGTATCTAGGCCAGGGTCTTAAGTCAACAAACCCAACCCTATGGTCATCACTTGAGTGGGTCGTAAGTTAGGTCTACCAGCCACTCAAGCGGGTCGTAAGCTAGGACTATTTCTCGGATACCCTAACCCTGTACTCAGTCCTCAAATGTCGTCACTCGAGCAGGTCGGAAGCTAGGCGCATTAATCATATTCCCTAACCTCGAGCTTAGACTCGAGTCTAATCTTAATCACATTGCATACCCTGACCTCGCGTTGGTCTCATTTCAAAACCAATTCGATGTATCTCAATCACATGAAACCATTTAAACCATGTCACTTCGCTCATGTTTTATGTAAGAGATGCAAGTTAAAGTAAACACCTACATCAAACTACTCACCTCGAGTCTCGTGTACCGATATCCTACTGACACTTGACCCAGCCCTGCAATATACACTTGAATCTACATCGTTTAAACTTAATTTTAGTTTTCTTTATAAATGTGGCTTAACACTTGTTCCACTATTCGTAATCGATCTCAGTTAACCCAAATTCAATTTAGTCAAATTCGGCCAACCGGTCAAACTTGGTCAACCGGTCAAAATTGGTCAACATGACCGATTTTGGTGTAATTCGGTCAACTTGGGCAATTGGGTCAAATTTTGTTAAAATTGGGTCAATTTGGTCAAAATCTCCAATTTCAACACTTAGCCAAATTTCAAACTCTTTGTTTAATTTGCGCAGCAAATTTGACAATTTTTTGGCGATCAATCTGTGTGTTGAATTTATGTGAAACTTTCTAGATTTGATTTGAACCTCCTAAACATGCATCAAAATTTTAGTTTTTGATTTTTGGACATCATTTGATAGGATTTTCAAGTGTAATAACAGGAATTGCAAATTCTCATTTCTCATGTGACAAGCAGTCACATTGTGCATCAATTGACCCCCTTAACCAACTCATATTGGGACGAAATTTGGTATACCTATTTTTGACATATCCAGTGATGTCTCCAAGAAATTTTAGTCCAAAATACCAATTTTTGGTCAACCAATTGGTCCCCTACATTCTTTGTTATGTAACAGATTTTTTAATATTCAAGTTTTCTATGATTTTCGAATGCCTAATTACCCATATATCCCTATTGATCTGAGGCTCTTTCTTACATGTTTTGTAAGAAGATCCCAGAACATTAACAATTCAAATCCCATTCAAAACAGCAAGCAAATATGACAATGATCATTTTCAAATACATCCTACAACACTTAGCACACATCAACAATTTTGATATTTTTCCAAGTACCAATTTCCATATGTAACTAGGTATCTTTACATGCATATAAAACCATGAATACAGGAGCTTAAGGCTCAAGGTTTATACCACCTTGTAGCCTCAAATGTGAGGTTTAAATCGCTTCAAGTCTCGGCTCAAATGGATGTCCCTAGCTACTTCAAATGTTACCTCCAAGATGCTTCCAAGAACAATTTTCTGTTAGAATTATTATAATAGTTAACAACTAGTCAACTTTAGCACCTTCTAAACCATGTTTAAGATCTCAAATTTTGTTTTCTATCAATTAGAAATTGAAGTATACCTGACAAGGAACAAACTAAGTGGTTTTACCTCAAAAAGGGAATTTGAATGGTTTAGGAACCAAACCCTTAAAGATTGGATCAACACAGTTTCCAGCTCCCAGCTGTGTTGAGTACCCCACCTTCGTGGTTGTTTTTCTCTCTTATGGTTTTGCGATTTGATGAAGGATTTGCATAGTATCGTAGAGGGAAGTAAGAGCTTTCAAAAAACTATAATATCAAGGAAAATAGATTCAGGATGAAGGAGATGCAAGTTGTTGAAGATGGCTCGTTCAACTGAAAATTCTGCTCAAAACCAAGTTTTTGTTGCATGTTGGATCACTTTTGCATGGTCAATAGACTGCCACATGGCTTACAGGTTGCCATGCAATGTGCTTTGTTGCCCATGCTCATAGGTCTAGTCAAAAGCCTTGTTGGATGGTTAAAACCATGGATCAAAACAGGGTTTGCAGCTGGTTTTAAGTTGTTATTTCTGTTGAAAATTCGTAGAAAATTGAAGCAAAAAGGGCAAAAACATGGGGAAGAAGGAAGGCTTGGTGCGTGGCCGGCAAGTGGGTAGACTTGCCCACGAGCCAAGCCCGGAGCACGGGCCAAAGGCCCGTGTGCTTGGCTAGTGGGCACGGGCTGCTCGGCTCGTGCGCCAAACCCAACAATTATATTTTATTTTTATGTGTTTTGTTTTCTCATTCCTCCTTGGTAGTTTGTACATGTATGTATAGATATAAATTTTTTTTTATTTTTATTTTTTTTCATTTACCCATTGTTGCTTACCCTGCAAGTGTACATGTTTGCACTAGTATTAACCGATGAGACCGGATATCGTCTTTAGGGAAAATGGGTTTAATGAGATACCTTAAATCCCAACTTACTACTGGTTTTCATTTTATCAAGGCTCTAATTGAAGTAAGTGTATAGATTTTTGCACAAAAATCTAACCTAAAGAAAGTGATTAAGCTGTGTTGAGAAAATTTTATAAAATGGTTGTCTAGGATCGCGAATGCCGCTGTATAACCTGTAATTCTTGCTTTAGATCATGAGATGCCTAAACTATGAGTTATAGCACCTGTAATTGAAGCCCACTCCCGAGGCGCTTCAATATCTATTAGAGTTGTCGTATAATGCCCTCTCCCGAGGTGCTTAATCAACGACCTAATGTTGTGTAATCAAAAGTCCTGTGCAACTCCCTAGATAAGCTAACAACCCTTCAGTCAATCTACTATTCTAAGTCTATACTATGATGACCACCCATTAGACCTCTCTTCCGAGTTAGTCTAATGCCTTGAGTTCATCATGTTTATGACCAATAAACACAAAACATTAAGCATACACAACATAAAATAGTGTTTCTAAATCAATAACTTCAACAAGATATCACAATTTGTACATTGGTCATTACATCCCAGACAAAGGAAACTAACTAGCTTGACATGAAAGTAATAAAAAACATTAAACAACAATGAACAAAGTTAATTATACTCAAAACTTGATAATAATCTTTAATCCCTTCTTAAAACACTGGTTTTTGCCTTTCTTAGCCGTCACAAGTGAGTTTTTCCGAATTAGGTATGTTTTGGCTCCAATCACCTCTCCTATTTATAGTCCTGCACTAAAAAAAACCCTAAAAATAGAAAAACCCGACAATTAATCGTGTGATTGCGGTTAGTATTGTTCTCCAATGAAAACTTAGACTCCCTTATTCTGTGCACTGCGGTCCACTGTCTCTGTCTATGATTCACATTTTGGTTACCGCAGTTACTAATTGACCGACCACGGTCACCAGTGAGATTTGACATTGTTCTATTTTCCTTCAGTTACCTCGATTGTCGGTTATTTGACAACGGTCCTTTGATTCTTTCTTCATGGTTTCCTCTTCTTTTTGCCTTTATGTGATGCACTTTCTCCTTTGGCTTCACCCTGAACCTGCAACACACTAGATTTCTTTCTCCTGACATCATTTTCTCATAGAAAAGCTTTAAATCTTGAAAACAAAGCTTATAATGCAATAAAACAATGCAAGTCCCTAACCTACATGCTCGTGCTACTAATTATGCAAAACTTCGCCTAATTCTCCTTTTATTTCTTGTAAAATGTAATAAATCACCTATACTACTATTAACCTATTGTGTAACTAACAAATAGCCCCAAACTTAGATTGTTGTTTGTCCTCGAACAACGACTCTACTTTAAGGAGCTTACCCATGCCATAAAAATATTATTATTATTATTATTATTATTATTATTATTATTATTATTATTATTATTACTATTATTATTAGTATTATTATTTTATCACTCATCATTGTGACCTCTATCTTCCATTCTTGCAGTATGATTCATTAACACATCCCTAAGGCCATTTAGGTTGTCTAGTTTTTTAGCTCATCAACCATTCTTCTTTAACTTCACCCTCTCATCTGCCAGCATCTCAATCATCCTAGACTTGTAAGTGATTTGCAGACACCATCCCACTCACAAAGATCCTTTCCTAATACCTAGGTACACAGACCCACTCAATTCTCTCCTCTATCTATCTTCTACTCGGTTTAAACTATAATCAGGATCAGAGGTCTTTTTTTAAGGTTGTAACATGGTCTAGTTTAAGGTACAAGTGTAATAGGACTTTAAATCTAACTCAAGTGTACACTCCTAGCAATAATGCTGTAATACCCCAGAATTTTGTAAATTAATTTCAAAGATTTTAATGAAATTTTGGGTGCAAATTGTGGGTTGGCACATGAAAAATAAAATATATTAGAGATATAGAAAGATTAAGTAAATAAGACCTTAATTTGATAATTAAATGAAAATTAAGGTTTAGTAGAATTAATTATGAAATTTAAGGAATTGCTTAAGAAATAAATAAAAATAAAGTATTTACACATATTGGCTAATATGTGAATGAATAAGGTGTGTGTTAGCATAATAAATGTTAATGCTACATATTATGGGAATATGTACATAGAGAATTTGTATAATTAAATAAAAATGTAGTGTACACGTATTTATTAAAAATAAATAAAGCACTATTAGTGTATAATTACAGAAATTATTATTTGAAAATGAAATATGAAATAAATAAAAATACATGAAAATGAGAAATATAGATTATTTAATTATTGGCATTAAAAATATTAAAAAAATAGAAAAATATCAAATAAATGTAATATTAAATAATTAGAAAGAGAAAAATATTAGCAAATCATCAAAATAGAAAGGAATACACAAGAAAATCAAATTTTTATCATTTAGGAAGTGTCTAATTGGCAAATTTCGGATAATAGCAACTTAGAAAAGCAATTTGGTAATTAGAAATTGCATCTAACGGTCCAAAACGAATCTATAAAATCCAACGAATGAGATTGAAGTCCAAAACGGCACCCAAGAGCACCGAATCACCAAGATCGAACGGCTCACGATCAATCTCTCCAATCCAAGGATCCAGATCACGGGCGCAAATCTTAATCTCGAAATCGGACCGCACACTGTGTTCGAGGCAGATCGGACGGACCAGATCGGATACGCGTTCAGAGATCGCGAAGGTCTGCATTGATCGAGGAAAATCTGACGGCCCACAATCGATCAAACCAGATCCAACGACCCATACGATTTTCGGTGATCGCGAAATCGATCCGCACTGTGTATCCGAGGACCATCCGACGGCTCTGCTGAAGTTAGCTGATCACGATCAAGATCTGCACGCAGTGTCCGAAAATCATTTGATGGTCTAGAAAGCCGTGTTCCTCAGATCGTGAACAGATTGATGTGCTCGAGGATAATGCGACCTCCCTGATCAAACCCGCCCCATCTGTGATTGCCCCGTGACTCGAGGACGATCCTACTGTCCCGATTAAATAGCTGAAAATCTGAATTAAATCAATAAAAATACATCAAAAATTCGAAAATTGGTTTCTAAAATTCCCAAAAATTTCCTTCTAATCTCCTATGCTTGGGGGGCACGAAAATTTGAATTATTGGCAAGTTTCTTACAATTAGAGCACCACAAATTTGCTATTCTATACACTTTTGAAACCTATATAAACCCCCCATGATCACAAATCAAATCATCCTAATTAACAAGTTGAGTTTTCATCTTGTGCTTCAAGCCCTCTTCTTGGCACCCCTTCTCACTTTTCTTTTCTCTCTTGAGTGTGAGAAGTTCTTGGTTTGGGGATTCTTCTTGGGTGATT
>JAJIYU010002906.1:0-28855 GCA_030144865.1 Tinospora cordifolia | reverse complement strand
GTGCTCACCCTTCCTTTTATTTTTCAGGGAACTAAATTACATGAAGACCATGAATATTAGTTAGGTTCTTTTTAAAGTTTCTAATTTTTTATGTAAGGGCATGTTGCCCAAATTTTAAGACTTCTTCTATATTAATATTTTTAAATTATGTACTCATGAATATTAGTTAGGTTCTTTTTAAAGTTTCTAATTTTTTATGTAAGGGCATGTTGCCCAAGTTTTAAGACTTTCGCTGTAATATTTTAAATTATGTACTCAATTTTATTCAAATAATTGAGTTTGTGAATTTCAGTTATTTCTTATACTATTGCCTTATTAAATTCTTAATTTTAAGTTATGTGTGGTTAAATACGATCAAGGCATGAAATGACTGAAATAAAAAGTCAAGTGTGCGTCGCTTGTAATGTAACACCGGCCCGGCCCGCCGTTTGGTTTAGTCCACTATCAAGAAAAATGGTGGATGCATCCAATGCTTAATGATACGGGGGTTGGGGTGTTACATGCAAGAACGAAGATCTGCACACCACGATCGAGGTTCATCCGATGGTCCAGATTTGAGGCGTTTTGTTGATCGCAAACCGTTGATGTGCTCGAGGACAATCTGATGATCTACAACAATTTCGTTAATCATGACCATGATCTGAGTGTCATGATCAAGGTTCATCAACAGGCCAAATTAATGCTCTGATTAAAATTGAGAAAATCACGAAAAAACCCGAATAAAATTCCTAAAATCCAAATTTTTTTTTCTAAATTTCCTAAATACACTTGCTATTTTTCTATACTTGGGAGGCACAAAAATTTGAATAATTGAGAAGTTTCCTACAAGGAAAATACCACAAACTTACCATTCTATGCCAGTTTAAACTCTATATAAAGGACCCCTAGTGCTCTCATTGTTTTCATCTCAAATCAAGAGCATACTAGTCCCTCTTGACTCTTTCTGGCCTTCTTCTTGGCAATCCCCCTCAGTTCTTAAGTAATCTTGAACTGTTCTTGAGTGTTTAGAAGCTTTGAAGTAATAGAACTCTGCCGGGTTTCAAAAGTGTGCAGAAGAGATTTATTTAAGGTAGAAGTGATTTCTAACTTTTATTTCTTTATTTTAATTTGAACAAATCTTGCATGTGTGATGATGTTTGGAAGTTGAATGATTGAATATATGTTTTAAATATGCACGCTTTATTTATTTGTTGTGCCATGAATATACATGTTATGCATGGTTAGAAATCAAGAATAATGATGCATGATATGCATGAACTGTACCATGACTAAATATTTAATGATTCATGTTATGTCTATGTTATATTGATGGTTTAATCTGATACTGTGTGTTTTATCACTAAGAAAATAGTAAATAATGATCCTAACCAAGTATTGGCGCGATGATGGACTACATAGTGTCATCGTGTGTGTTCCACCCTTGATCTGGCTTGCCGGCATACCATTGATGATTTTTTAACTGGATTTCCAATAGTGATCCCACTGCATAGATATTGGGGCTTGAGTTTTCAAAAGTGATTCTTTCTCCCAATAATGTCAACCATAAACAAGAGAAATTTGTTTGAATCGCTTAATGCATAAAAGTTTTTGATATGCTTGGTTTGTTTGAATTAAAATAATGATTTAAATGTTTAGAAAGATCCACTAGGCTATGTGCTCACCCCTTCCCTCTATTTTTAAGGTAATTAAATTACATGAAGACCATGAATATTAGTTAGGTTCATTTTTTGAAAGTTTTTAATTTTTATGTAAGGGTATGTTGCCCAAGTTTTGAATCTTCCGCTGTAATAATTTTTCTTCAAAATCAAATTATGTACTCAATTTTATTTAAATTAATTGAGTTTATGAATTTCATTCATTTCTAATATTATTGCCTTATTCAATTCTTAAATTTAAGTGATGTACTGTCAAATACAATTAAGGCATGAAATTAGTGAAATAGAAAGTCAAGTGTGTGTCACTTGTAAAGTAACACCGGCCCAACTCGTCAAATGGTTAAGTCCACTGTCAAAGAATGGTGGCTATGTCTAATACTCAAAGAATGTGGGGGTTGGGGTGTCACTTCTTTAGTACCCCAGTTTTAATTTCCAAAAATAATTCTTTCATGTTCAATAAATTTCATTCCAATTGAAACTAAGGTCTTCACATCACAATTTGAACCAAACTCTAAAATCAATAATTATCACATAAGAAAGCATCTAATTCAATCTTCCTCAACTTAAATAAATTTAATTTTAATCTTAAAACTCTCTAAGAATTTCCATAATTTCCAAATAAATAATTTCTCCCTAATAAGACAATTCCAACATTCCAAGATTTGCCTCTAACCTTCAAATAATTATTTCTATCAAAACAAGACCATTCGAATTATTAATATTCATATTTAACTCCCAATTCCAGATTAAAAATCTCAATTTTTTAACTATAAAACTCCTAAACTCCAAATCTCTATTTCAATACACATAATCAAGCAATTTAATCATTTTAAGCCAATCAAAACTAAAAGATTCGAAGTAAATAAGATATATCTTTCCAAATGATTTATAAAATAATCTCATAGATATTCATTGTTCTATAATTTTCTTCCTGACAATAGAAAATTTACATATTAAATTTTCTAGACCTCTATTACATTTGCAAATTAAATAAAATAATCTAAAGCTTAAAACCATTCAAAAATTCCATTAACTCTTAAATAAATAATTTCTACCTCAGTAAGAAAATTCTAATATTTAACATTTGCATCAAGACTCCAAATAATTTCAATCTCTAATCACCGAACTCCCAACTACAATCATAATCACCATTCACGTTCATTCTAGGCCATCCACATGAAATTCCTTATAAAAGGGTTTCCAAAAATTTGGATTCTCCATTTCACCACATCACCATACAAAACTATATTCATTTTCTTCCAAATTTAGAATAGAACAACTTTAATCCTGACTGTTGCCTCAAATGTTGAGCGGATTGAATTTTATGCTTGCCCAAAGGATTCTGACATCTAAAACCTCCAGATCCTCTCAAAAACTTATAGATCCATCAAAAACTAGAAATAAACAGTTAAAACTTCTAGAATTTAGTCTAGAATTACTGATTCATCGATTTAAAAGGAAAATCTAAACTTAATTCACTTTGGATGATTCTGTACTTCAAAAACCCTAAATCGTCGATCCCTTTAGTGATTATGATACTGTTAGCTTATAGAAATTGATTTAGACAAGTTTAAGCTTTAGAATCTTACCTTAGAGCAACTACCCAAGAACTGCCCAAGGACCTCCCATATGCTCATGACCACCTATATAAACCCCCTAAGTTGCACACAATTCATCATTCCAAGAACAAGAGAGACGTTTCCCTATTATTCTCTCAAACTTCTTCTTCTTCTTCTTCTTCTTTCTTCTCATTTTCTTTTGTGCATGAGTGAGAGACTTTTAGTTTTAGCATTTAGTGATTAGTAGAAAGTCGTTTGTTGAGATTCGAAAGTACTAAAGTGAAGGGAACCACTGCTAGAATTTGGAAAAAATGTCTCATCTAAGGTGGTAGTTGCTTCTCTTAAATACCTTTTTCTTGTTTAAATCATTAGCATGTTTATTTTGTTTGGTGAGATTTGTTTTTCTGAAATTCATTTAGTATACTTTCAGTTTTTAATATTTATGCATGTTTTTAGTTTGATTTCATTCATTTCCATGTATGCATGATGAACATCCCTTGCTAGTACCATATTTTTAAGGATTGTCTAAATGTTTGATGAATGTGGTGGATAATGAATGTTTTATCCTATGAAATTATGAATTTATTTTCAGTTTAATGCTATATTCTAAAATTTTTATTTGTATTTCATGATTATGGGATTTAATATAATAATATGGTGATCCTAACCACGTACCATCATAGTAGACATATGGTTGCTATGGGTGTTCTCTGCTTATGATTAGCTCATAAGTTTTGTAATACCTAAGTGATTGGTTGGTGGATTTGAGTCCCTAAGTCCAAAGTCTAATAAAAATGACTAAGAAAGGTCATATTTCACTCTGAATCACTTAGTTGAGAACATTAAGGGTTGAAAAACTCTTTTGGTCTAATTTTCAACTTTACACAACTTGGTGCTTGAAAAGCCTAATGTTTGTTAGTATTTGAATTATGAATGTGTTAGTGATTTGAATACGAAAATGGTTATTTAAGATCCACTGAGCCTAGTGTTTACCCTCTCTTTAACAATTTTCAGGAAATTGAATATGTAGGGAGTTGGGACATCTCCTTTTATTTTATTTAGAAATTTCTATTTAGGGCATGTTTGCCCAATTTTGTTATGAATTTCGTTGTAACCATTTTAAGTTGAAAATTAATAAATTTTTTTGAATCAATAAAAATTTAGAATTTCCTTTATCTCTTATAATGTTGCCTTGTTTAAATTTATTTGGGTTATGTACTCTTATTTTGCATTAAGGCATGGGATAATGGAAATAGAAAGTCAAGTGTACGTCACTTGTAAAATAATACCAGCCCGCCTTATGGTTAAGTCCACTGTTTCAATAGTGGTGTGAAAGTGGTTAAATTGAAACACTCATAGAAAGAATACAAAGGTCAGGGTGTTACAATTACCATCAAACTATTAAGTGGAGGGTGAAAAACCATTGGTGTAGAGAGAGGTTTACAGTTTAGCATCCCAACCCAATGAAAGATGTTCTTAATATAATAGGTTTGAATAAGATGAAGGCAAAAATTTGTAGTAGCTACTAACAAACCCAAGAAATAGCATGGTTTACAAGATCCTTGAGAGCAAACTAATTATGAAGTGCAAAGACTACTGAAGTAACTTGAGAAGGATGTGAACCTGTCACAAGAATATCATCTACTTACACAAGGACCGTAAATAATACGTCATTATGATGAAATATGAATAGAGAGGAATCTACTCGAGAAGAGGAGAAACCATAATTGAGGAGAAAGGTGCTCAACTTTGTGTACCAAGCTCATGGGCCTCGTTTGAGGCCATAGATGACCTTGTGAAGTTGAGAGACAAGTGGTGGATAAACATGAGTAGTGAAACTTGGTGGTTGAGCCATGTAGACTTCTTCTTCAAGGTCTCCATTTAAGAATGTGTTGTGAACATCAAGCAACTTGATAGCCATCTAAAGGCAAGAACAATAGTGAGTGTAAGGTGGATAGGTGGTGGCTTCAAGACTAGACTAAAAGTTTCAAAGTTATCAAGACCATAGGTTTAGTTGAAGCTTTTTGCAACCAAGCATTCCTTGTGTCTTTTAAATGATCCATCCAAATTGAATTTTAGCTTGTATACCCATTTGCAACCAATCAAGAACTTGTCAAGTGGTAGAGGCTCTACTAACCTAGTGCCATTGTGAGACAACATAACAAGTTCTTGTTCCATGGCATATCTCCGAGTAGTTGAGGACAGAGCTTTTGACACAATGGTAGGCTCAACAAGCTTGGATGATGGTTCATTAGATGCAATAATGTAATAACCCAAGTTTTACAAACAAAACAAAAAATGGTGCGTTAGGACCGTAGTCCCCCAAAATTGGGAATGTGATCTTATGTTAAATATGTGGTTTTCCTGTGGGCATGTGGTCTAGGTGTGGAGACCGCGATCCTACAATAAAAAGTTTATAAAATTTGGCAAGGGTGTGCTATCGCGGTCCTACAATTAGGAACAATGCTAAGACTACGATCCTGGGACCAAAGACCATGATATTATGATTGAAGTTTAGAATTGGAAGTTCCAGGGCGCTGCTCTCTTTATATAAGCATATAGGACCCTAATTGCATGAACCCATCCCATAGACAAACCCTAATCACACGAGCTTATCTCGCAGCCACTCCCTTAACACTAGACATCTTTTGTGATTCTTCCCTCTTCCCTCACGTATCCAAGGAAGTTTGAATCATTCCCTTCCTTCCCTAATCGTCACTCAATCTAAAGAAGAACTACATTGTTATAGACATTTTAGTTCCATCGTAGAGTCTGCAGCCTCGATAGAACATATCACAAGGTAAGATTCAATTCTCAGACATTGATACAAATTCTATATTATGCCTATCACAAATATAGCCGATTACGATGACTTATAACATATTGTTTCACTCTTCGATGCATAACAAGATAATAGAAGCACTCGTGAACGTCTTTTGGAGATAAACAGACAAGGAACTAAAATCGAGGTATAAAACTGTTCTACCACTAAAATTCCAATCTTTGAATCTTAGGCTTGATGTATCACAATCCAGCATGAGGGAAATGAGAAACACACGAGTGGAGTGCGACTTCCTAGAATACCACGGGAATATTGTGTTGCTGACATCGTGGCACCCTACACACGTGACAACAACCTCATGTTACCACAGTAATGCTGGGAGTACCACAGTAACACAATAAACAATCCGTTTTGCGGACTTTCTATGCACAACATTTTGATCACCACAATACCTTTTCTATATCATAGTATTAATAAGCTAATAGACACCATGTCATGATTATTTCACACTCTTTTGCACACAACATCCACATTTGACTTGGAAGTCATTAGATTTAAAGTCTGGAATGTTAAAAATATAATAAATACTGAAAATCACATTAAATCACTAAAGTTTGAAGACTACTGGATGAATGGAGTAACAAAGCAAAGGTTTAAAAGGGAGTGAGCATAATAACAGGTGGAAATGGCTGTTCCCACTCGTTAACATTATTCTAGTCTTGAATGTAAAACATGATTGTATGATTAATGTTCTATGATCCTAGATGCATGCTAGGAATATTTTGATGCTTGATTGAATGATTTCTTGCCTACTTAGACCACATGTTGTATGATTCCTGTTATTTCAATACTATAGCGGTATGTGCCATTTATGATTTTAATTGCATTATATAACCTATGCGATTGTAACATGATTAAGGATTAGTTAGCATGAATTTATGCTTACATACATTGTGAAAGTTGAGAATTTATTACCATGCTAGTGGTCACTAATCAAAGATAACTAAGATCCTAACCACATACCGGAACGATGATGCAAATATTGTGGTAGTAGTCTAGTATCATTGTGGGTATTTCCCCCACCCTAGGTAGGTGTCCATGCTACTATGGCAGTAATTGAGAAGGGACGGAGGATCAAGTGAGACCTTACTCCTTAGGTTGTGTCATGATAAGGAATTGGCTTTCGGGGCATTACTTCTAAGAGTTTGGACATAGGGGAATGCCGAGGAGTTTTCTTTTGGTCTTGACATTAACTTGAACACTAAAGTGTTTGAAATGCCTAATGACTTATAAGTGTTTGCTTGTTTTATGTTCTTAACTTAAACAATGTTTGAGATGCGTTCTACATGATCTACTGGGCTCTTGAGCTCACCCCACTAATCTTTCTTTCAGGCAATCATTGAAAACACTTGCGTTGA
The DNA here is from genome assembly GCA_030144865.1 of Tinospora cordifolia. Lineage (NCBI taxonomy): Eukaryota > Viridiplantae > Streptophyta > Magnoliopsida > Ranunculales > Menispermaceae > Tinospora > Tinospora cordifolia. The sequence goes on along the minus strand of JAJIYU010002906.1, from coordinate 21,441 downwards.
CAAGTGAGGAGCAATTATTTTGTAGTCATGGTACACCTCAATATTGAGGTTGTGTGGGAGTAGAGGTTTATTATTTATTTACAGTTGTAGGGTATGGGACCCACATTTAAATTATGTTTGGTCATTTTAATTATTGACTTTGGCCATGGGGCCAAGTATTAGTTATTGACTCATTTTGAACTCAGGCCAATGGGGTCAGAGTATTTTATTTTTTTATGAGTTTCATCATATTACGTCTAGTTGGCAAACCATCCCTATATTGAATCATGGATGATGTTATTATCTATATTTCTGCATTCCAATATCTTATTGGGATGGTACTGAGATAAAAAAGAATGTAACTAATGTTTCGATTCTCGAATGTTGAAACTGGGAGTGACTGCATCATTTGACTTGACGCTGTCATGAGGTGAGAGACAAAGATGCCAAGTCAGTGACGTTGGTGATAGGATTTGGAGGCTAGAGTGTGATAAAGGTGGTATTAGAGCTTAGTCAATAGCTTGTTGGGAAAGAGTTCAATTAGTAACTCACCAATAAAAGTTTAGACTGAGGCCAAAGGTGGTACCAGTCTAATGAGATGTTTACATAGAGCTCAGTTACTAGCTTACTTAGTTCATCAGTCATTGGCTCAGTCAATAAGTTACTAGACTAGAGTCTAGAGTATTAACTATGAATTGCCAGTCCTACAAAGGAGTTGGGCAGTAGAGACATTGCATACTTTGGTCGAAGGAAAGACCTTAGGTATAGCTTAGGTTTTGCCAAGATGGCACAGTGGATTATAAATAAAAGCTTTTAGGAAACAAGCTAGAAATTGATAACGTGTGAAACAAAAAACTCGATTGGCCAAGACACGAGATCGAGAGGATCATGTATCCTTGCTTCTGTGTGGTATAGGACGCATGGAAATTTGGGGATATGGAGGAATTCTAGACTCGGAGAATGATGAGCAATGTTTAGTGAGTGATTGGTGGCTTGGGACAAATTTCTTTCCCTATGCTGGGTTGGTATGAGACGGTTAAGTGTAGTGGGGTTTGAGAAGCTTTGGATTTTGAAACACTTGCAAAATTGTTTGAGTGTAGTGAAATCTCTAGGTGGAAGCCTATATCAATGGGCAAGAGTGGTATGGAATGTTCAAACTCTGAGACATGGGTAGAAGCTTGGAATCTTTTATGCTAGCATGCTATTTGTAACGTATATTTGATTGTCTGTATGATTGTTTGCTTACATGCCTTGCCTATGTAGAAAATTTCAATGTATATGTCATGAATATTTTTAAATTTTGAGACCAAATCCTACACCCAAAAATGAACAATTCATTGTAGACTTAGGAGCAGAAACCAATAGGCCACTACAACAAACAAAAACATAGAGACATGAATCTAGAGTCATGCTAGTATGATGGAAATAAATGCTCTAAGTATATACATGAGATTTCTTCGATCAATTTATGACGACTGAATGGATCTTTGGTTGTAGATAAATGGCCGAATCTAAGAAACATACTACAAGAACTGCCACATCTGATGAGATTGAAGCTCAGGGGTAAGGAGCACAAGTTAATCAGATTAAGGCTTAGGTTGGGGATGTGTTGAGTCTAGAGTTCTGGGATGAGATTACCAGATGGGTCACTGAGTGGATCATTAGAATATTATCATTGCCACAAATGCAGGCACAAGTGGCACTAAAGCCACAAGTAAGCCCCACCTCAGGAGCAGATTCTGGTGCAGCAGCCAGTGTCCATGCCAGAGGTTCCAATTCATCAACGACTACTGGAGGAAAATGAAGACAAAGGATAGAGGGCAATTTTGATTGAGTTACAGAAACTCTGCCCTTCCTAATTTGATGGTACATCTGACAATATGGCTATAGGTCATTGGTACCAAGAGTTAAATGAACTCCTAGATGTGTTAGGGGCTTCAAGACCCCACAAAGTTGTGCAGGCTACTCATTAGTTTAAGGACTAGCCAGGAGTTGGTGGTGGATGCTAAAGGCAGATCCAAATACTAATGTGCAACGTATGAACTAGGAAGAATTCAGAGAGGTGTTTTACGAGAAATTCTTTCTAGAAACTACACAAGTTAGATGGAGTCTAAGCTCATCAAGTTAACTCAAAGAAACATGACTGTATTTGAATATGAGGTCAAGTTTATTGAATTGGCCAAGTTTGCACCCGAATTGATCTGGGATGAGAAAATAAAGGCTTGCAAGTTTACAGAAAGCTTGAAGATTGAGATTCGCAGAGTGGTGAACCCAATGGGTCTAAGAACTTACAAAAAAGTAGTGGAGAAAGCACTACTGACAGAATAAGAGGTCAACTTCGAGTAGAAGTTGAGAAACAAGGGCAAGTGACCAAGCAATGGTAAAGAGTTCCAAGGGAACCAAAAGAAACAAAATTGGAATCAGCCTCAGAGGCAGTAGACTCAAGGTTGATAAGCAGTAGGCTCAGAGAGTAGGAGCATGTTACAACTATGGGCAGAAGGGACATCCTACTAAGAACTATCAGAATCAAGGACCACAGAGGCAGATCCAAGGGCAGAATAATGGTTAGGGTAGGAATAGATAGCATTAGCCATAATAGAGGCAACCCCAACAATAGTAACAACAATAGCAGGGCAGACAAAATCAGACCTGATTGTACGCTATTAAGGATTGACAGGTAAACCTTGCTCCGACTATCGAAGGTACATTTCTACTCTTTAATGTTGTTGTTAAAATCTTGTTTAATTTAGGTGCCACTAAGTCATTTGTTTCGAAAGACCTCATTAGGAAATCACAGCTAGTGACATCTACACCACCAGAACCATTATATGTATTCACTCCCATAAGAACTATAGTGACTGCCCATAAACTTGTACATGTGAGTTGAGATTTGGAGATAACCTGATAACTGTTGACCTTAGGGTGTTGCCTTTCCATGGTTATGATGTGATATTGGGCATGGGCTGGTTAACCCAATACCAGGCTTAGATTGATTACCCAAGACGGAGAGTCACATTAACTCTACCATCTGGTGAACTAGTGAAGATCAAGGGGGATATGCAAAGATTACCCCCAAAGCCCTATGACTGTTATGTTGCATTACATAAGGTATAGTAAAGACTTCACACAAGTTCTAGATGGTGATATTAGGGAGCCAAACAATATTCAAAAGATATCTGTAGTGTAGGAATATCTAGATGTGTTTCTAGATGATTTACCTAGACTACTACCACACAAATAAGTAGAGTTCAAGATTAAACTACATCCAAGCATGAATCCTGTAGCCAGTCCTCCCTATAGAATGGAGCCAATGGAGATGATTGAACTCAAGGCAGAATTGTATAAACATCGTGAGAACAGATTCATTAGACCTAGTGAATCAACATGAGGAATTCCTGTACTATTTGTGAAGAACAAAGATGGCTCAATGAAGTTATGTGTTGACTACAGGAATATCAACGAAGTGATCATAAAGAATAACTATCCTTTACCTAGGATAGATAATCAATTCAATCAGTTGAGGGGAGCTAGTCACTTCTCGAAGATTGATCTGAGGTTAGGTTATCACTAGTTGAGGATCAGGGAGGCAGACATCCATAAAACAACCTTCAAAACTCGATATAGGCATTTTGAGTTCACAGTAATGTCGTTTGGTTTGAAAAACGCACCGACTACATTCATGGACTTAGTGAATAGAGTCTTCCAATGATATTTGGATCAATTTGTAGTAGTATTGTAGACGATATCCTAAACTACTCCAGATCAGAAGTTGAACACGTTGAACACTTGAAGATTGTGTCGGGCACACTGAGGAGAAATGAGTTATATGCCAAGTTTGGCAAGGTAAGTTCTGGATGAAGAAGGTCAAGTTCCTTGGCCATGTTGTCTTATCCAAAGGGATATCAGTAGATCCAGATAAAGTGGAATCAGTAGCTAGCTGGAAGTAACCAAGAATAGTGATAGAAATTAAAAGCTTCTTAGGTTTAGCAGGATATTACCAAAGATTTATCCAAAACTTTTTCAAGTTAGTTGGACCTATGACTAAGCTGATTAGAAAAGGAGAGAAGTTCGTTTGGGATGAGAAGGGTGAGAAATCATTCTAAGAACTAAAGAAGAGGTTAACTTCAACTCCCATATTAGTCACTCCAACCCAAGGGCTGAGATATGTCCTATACACAGATGCTTCACAGAATAGAGTCGGTGTTGTATTGATGCAAGAGGAAATTCATTAGTTACGCCACCCGACAGCTAAAAATCCATGAGCAGAATTACCCTACAAATAACCTAGAATTAGTTGCTATTGTGGTTGCATTAAAAATTTGGAGGCACTACCTCTATGGAGAGGGATTCAACTTGTTTTCAAACCATAAAAGCTTGAAGTACATCTATACTCAGAAAGAGCTAAATCTGAGACAATGGAGATGGATGGAGTTTCTGAAAAACTATGACTTCTAACTCCACTACCATCCAAGAAAGGCTAATGTCGTAAATGATGCCCTTAGCAGAAAGTTCGATAAGAGAAATGAAAAAAAGTGCAAATGTATCAATCGATCAGTTGTAATACCCTAAAGAATTTGTATGAAATGAAATGTCCAATTAATTCAATAGAAGTCCATTTGCTCATAAAAGTCTCAGTGAAATGAGGAATGAAATGAAACAAAGATAAATTTATAAAAATTAAGGTGTAACATTATTGAACCTAAATGATAAATGAGATTACTTCATTAGAAGTTCATTTGTCAATATAGGTGTCATAAGAAGGGAATTAGAAAGTTGCCCAAAAGCATGGTTTTATGTGAGAGAAAATACAAAATAGAAACATTTACACACATAGTGGTGTGTCCCACAAAAATAAAGAAGGAATGGAAAATAAAAACATTTACATGATATCGCATCCAAGAGAAAAAGTAAAGATGGAAGATTAGAAAGTCCCAAAACCATGTTGCTCACATGTGTGGACAAAGAAAACAAAATAGAAAGTTTTCAATATTAGAAGGTTGCCCATGAGCGCACCAAAGAAAATGAGAGTTTCCAATATTAGAAGGTTCCACAAATAAAAGTTCCCATGTGCCTACAAGTACTTGACGCCCAAGGAAATAAAATGGGAAAGTTGCTGAAGCTCAAACTTTGTGTTCACACATAAGAAGGAAACTTAATCAAGCTCAAACTTTGTGTTCACACATGAGAAGAAAACTCAAACAAAGCTCAAAATATGTGTTCACACATGATAAAGAAACTCAATCAAGCTCAAACAATGTGTTCACACTAGGAAAGGAAACCCTAATTGCTCACTTGTCCAAATCATGTGTACTATGGAAAATTGGAAAGATTCATATGTCAAAACGTCCACACATGAAAGATGTAAAGATTTCCTATGTGAGCACACCCAAAACATCCCCCAATGCCCACTAAAAATCTATATAAAGGACTTTGCGCTCTCATTTTCTTCACCCCAAAACAAGAGCTGATAAGATCTCTCTTATTTTTTATAGCCTCTCTCGTGGCACTTCTTTTCAATTCTTTAGTGTTCTTGAGGGTTTGAACATGTTAAAGTGTTGCATTGTTGCCATATTTCTAAATTTTGACTCAATTGAGGTGGAAGTGATTTCTAGGATCTCTACTTTGTTGTTTTAGATTAATGAGAAGTTCATGCATGTTCTAAATTTGATTTATCATGCTTATTTCAATTTCAGTTTGATAAGCACAGTGGATCAAAACCTTTATAAAACTTTAGGACATAGGTTAGAGACTAAAAACATGTGAAAACAAAACACTTGTTTAGTCAAGACACGAGATCAGGAAGATTTTGTATCTTCAATTTCTATGTGGTATGGGACACATAGGAATTCTGGTTATGGAGGAAGCCTGGACTCGAAGAATCAACCATGTTTGGTGAATGATCAGTGACTTTGAAAGAACTTGTTTTTCTATACTTAGCCGGTATGGGATAATCAGGTATAGTGGAGCTCAGAAAACCTCAGTTGTCGAGACATTTGCAAAATTGTTTGGGTGTAGTAAAATTTTTTAGTAGAAGTCTAAGTCGAAGAGCTAGGGTGGTATGAGACACTCGAACCTAGAAGTTTAGATGGAAGCCTATAGTTTTGCTATGCCAGTGTGAACTTGCATGATTATATGGTTGCCTGATTGTTTGAATGCATGATTATACTTGTTTTAAATTCACATCGCATGCTCTTGAATACGAAATTGAATCCTGTACCCAACAACAACTCAAATAGAATTTAGAAGAATAAACTACTAGGCCATCGAACGAATCGAGAACCTAGAGACCTAAATCTAGAGTCATGATAGTACAAATGAAATGACAGGCTTAGGAAATGAGCTCCATGAACGATTGTGGACGAAACAACTATCTTCTCAAGTCTAGAAAAACATTTTGTATCTCAAGGACAAGGTTAGATGGGTTGCGTACCCTAGATTATGATTCTCTTAAGTCTTTCATTGTGATACCTTATCAGATACTAAAATGCCTTTTGACTTGTAGTTAATGGCTAGGTCTAAAAGATACTCTACCAAGGCTACAGTGTCTGACGAGACTGAACAGCGAGAATGGGAGATGCCTACTAGCATGGAGGCACGAATGGAAAATATGATGAATGAAGTGACTCAGAGGTTCATAGACCAGATCATGAAGACCTTACCTCAAATGATAACTTATGCGGCACCTCAACCGTAGGTACCTAAACCAATTCCTACGTAGTAACCAGTACTTGCACTTGAGGTTCTAGATCATTAGAGGGCTCAAGAGGACCTAGAGGATGAGAAGCATAAGAAAATGCTGATGGAGTTACACAAACTCCACCCTCCTCTGTTTGATGGTACAGTAGATTGCATCACTGCTAATCACTGGCACCAAGAAATGGAGGAACATTTGAATGTATGAATGGTGATAGGATTGCGTAGAGTAGTACTGGCCACCCACCACTTCAAGGGACTAGCCAGAAGTTGGTGGAGAATGATGAAAATATATCTTAACACTAATGTTGAAACAATGAACTGGGAAGAATTCAAGGAGGTTTTCTATGAGAAATTCTTTCCGAAGGCTATGCTGAGGAAACTACAGAAAGATTTCATCCATCTAAATTAGAGGCAGTTAACTATAGCTAAATATAAAAGGAAGTTCACTGAGCTAGCCTGTAACACCCCAATTTTCGATCGGACCTCCGTTCACATGTTATGTCACGTGTGGATCATCGTTCGATGAAAATCGAGATGTTGCAAATATGTTGTAACATCCCGTAACTTCATGGTCGTGCCACGTCGTGAGCGAACAATAGTAAATAAATTATTGCATTGCTTGCTCGCGCTCGCACTCGCTCGAAGGCTCGAGTGATGTGAAAATAAAATTTATTAATTGATCGAAAAAAAATAATAATAAAACTAATACTAGTGTGACAAAGTTATAATTCATGAATAGCAAAAATAATTAAATAATGACTATTCTCACTAATTGGAAAAAATAATAATGATAATAATAAAAAGAATAATAAGTAAATAAAAATATACATTTTATAAATGATATGATTTATGCCAAAAAAAAATGAAAATTGAGAATTAGATAATTGTAAGAAATTTAAATTTAATAATCATTGATTATGAGATGTTAAATTAACAAAAAAAAATATCAAAAAATCGAATTTAAGAGTTTTTGGCGGAGTTGAGCGAGGGGGAAACGAAAACCAGAGAAATCTGGTTTCTTCGGATTCAGTCGGTGAACTTGGCGGTGATTCGGAGACGTTCGAGAACAGTTTCCGTTGGCTATAAAAAGGGAGAACACGGTCAGAAAAAAAAATGGAGCCACCTTATTTGGTTACTAATCACTACCGAGTTGCAGGGAGTGAAAAGGAGGAAGAAGCAACTGCAGCACTAGAGAAGAAGAAGAACGCTGCCGCAACCAAGAACAGAGGAAATCAGAACAAATAGCAAAAGAATTTCGTGGGCTGGAAATCGAAACAGAGCTATGAAACGAGAACAGGGGAAGACGAGTGGAAGTTGTTGGAGTTGCTGCAACCGTTGAATAAAGAAGAAAAGAATGCCAGCAAGCTGATCTTTGCTACGGTTGGGACATAACACAATCGCTGGTTGGCATTGGAGAAGTGGGGTGCTGTTGCTGCAACTAAAAACAGAGGAGAGAGTGACGGACGGAACAGCTGAAGAAGCAGTGGGCAGCTGAACGTGAGCGTTGGAGGTTCTGGACAACTGGGCTGCTGCTGCTGGAAAACGACAGGAAGAAGAAGACGCAGGGGAGTCGAACAGAGCAGGAGAACGAAGAAGTGAGCAGCACAATTTGCTGCTGCTGCTCACTGGCTGCCGAACAGAGAAGGCCGAATGAAGAGAGGCAGCTGTTGCTGCCATTGCAGCCTGCTGCTACTGCTGCTAATTGCAGTACATTGCTGCTGCTCATGTGCTGGCCGAAGAAGGAGAAGCTGAAGAAGGAAACCGGAGAGGAAGGAAAAGAAAACAGAGCACGTGATGCTCTGTTGCTGCCACGGTTGTTGTTGCTGTGGCTATCGGTGCTGCTGCCTTGAGCAAACCGAACGAAGAAGAAGCTGTGTGCAGCGTGGATGAAAAAAAAAAAAAAATAGGGGAACGATTGCAGCATGCTGTTACGGTTATTGCGGTTGTTGTTATGGTTGTGTAGCTGGTGTGGTGGCTGAACGAAGAAGAACAACCAGAGCAATGATGCTTTGTTGAGAGGACTGCTGCTGCTGTGGGTGCGTGAAGAACAGAACATGGTGGTGGTTGTTGGAATGGTGATGGCCACTGCTGCTGTTGTCTGGGTTCTGTTCTGCTGCAGCGTGTTGCTGCAATCCGAGCAGAGAGAAGAAGCACCAGAGCAATGCTCTATTTGGTGAATTTTCAGCTGCTGGCTGGACGGTGAGCAGAGCATGGTCGAATGGTGCGTCGTGGTGGCAGCCTCTTCATCCATTAGTAATTGATCAGATTTAAAGAGGTAAGGTTAGTGAATTAGACAATTTAAATTAAACATAGTTAGTGGATAATCAAAGTAAAATGGGGATTATTAATGTAGATTGAATTATGTCATAAGATTAGTGCTTAAACTGAAAAATCAGGTTAGTGATGATTTAAATTGGGAATGAGCATTGATAAAATAGAACTAGGAATTATACATAAATAAACACTAATTGGAATAAAGAATTAGAGAAATACTATTTATCGTTGACTTTCAAATATCATAATTCTGGAGTGTCGAACATCTTGACGGAAAGCAAGGAGCCCTGAAAGAACGACATAAATCAGGTGGGCGTGACTTCCTTGCTCACTTGTATTATACGAATTTAAAATTCAAAGCATCTGATTGATTAGCCCTAAGTTATTAGAATTTTACTTGGAAATTGAATTGAAATTGTTTGACTTCCTTGAATGATATGTAATGTGTGATGAACTTTTAATCCATGCATAATCAGTTATGACCTGATATTGCACTCAGATTCATTCAATTATGGTATGCATGATGAGACAACTGTTATTTAGATTCCATTGTTTATTAATGCATCTTATCATATGAATTTGCAAGTATGGTTTGGGATATATGTTCTAGTGTAATTGTATGATGAATGATATAATTGAGATTGTTTGTAAAACAAAAATATAAGACGATGGTTTATTAAGAATCCACGTACCGGTGCGATTGACGAGCCACAAGGTGGATTGTAGGTATTCCCACCCTGAGCTGCCTACGATAGCTCGAAGTCTTTGAGAGACAGTATGAGTCTAGATAAGTACCCTCTCTTGGATTGTGATACTGATATATGATTGATTTTAGATGGTACCACCTGAGGCCTCTATGATTATGATTGGATTGGATTGCAGGGAATACTGAGAGGTATCTCAATTTTCTTCTAGTTTTGACTTCTACCAAAATTAAATGAATGTTTGAAACGCCTAATGTTTGAAAGTGTTTGTAATGTTTTGGATTGGGTCTGTATAATGCATGTGATGTGTAGGTTCGATCCACTGAGCTTTCGAGCTCACCTATTATATTTTCAGGTACATTGGTACTTAGAATGTGATGTCCTACGTCAGAAGACTCGCACTTAGATTGGACACCTCATGGGGAGGTCGTTCGGGATAAGTGACTGGAAAATTATGTTTTCGTATAATATTGGACTTTTTTAATGTGTTTACATTGGTTTAACTTCGATTCTTTTATATTTAAATGGTTTTACTTGTTTAACGATTTTGGTTTGAATGAATAGTTTTAAAGTATTTCCGCTGCATTAATGATGGTTTATTTTGAAGAACCCTGCGAACGTCTCAATCAATAAAATTTGATAAATTGGTTTTGTATGTGAGATTGTCCAGACTTTACTTAAGAACTAAAAGTTTATTGATTTGATTTTGAAGAAAAGACTTTTTGCCAGAACGAGACTTAACGTAGCATTTTGATTTTCATCGGGCGACGATCTACACGTGACGAAACACGTAAACAGAGGTCCGGTCAAAAATTGTGGTGTTACATGGCCAAATTCTCTAAAGAACTAATCAGAGAAGAGAGAATGAAAGAAAATCATTTTGTACAGGGTGTCAAGATGGAGATCTGAAAGATAATAATGACTTAGGGCCTAAAAACATAGAGAAACATCTTAGAAAAGTCTCTAAAATTGGAGTAGGAGCTGAACATAGAACAAAGATTGAGGAGTAGAAACAAGAGGGCTGGAAATGAGAAAGATGACCAAGGGGCCCAAAAAAAAGAACAAGAGTGTTGGGAAAGCATCCCAAACTCAAAAATGAGGCTAGCTTAAAAATGAGTCAAAAGAACAGGCGAAGAGGCAAAGACTATGCTACCTGTGCAGGCAAAGGGGCCACATAGAAAAAAATTGTCTGATTGCACCAGCTCAGGCTGCTTAGCAATAGCAACCAGAAAACAATTAGGGAGGATGTTAGAATGGTCATCCACAAGGCAGACAACAACAACAGAATGCCAATCAGGGGTAGAACCAGGCCAGAAGATTTGCTGTTGTCAAGGCTCAGGAAGAGCAAGTCCCTATTGTGGAAGATTATCCAATGTTGTTGTAAGACTGTTATTTGATTTGGGTGCCTCAAAATCTTTATCTCAAAAGAATTAGTTGATAGGTTACAACTTGTAATGAAAATACTACCGATGACGTTGAATGTGTCCAATGATATGCGAAGATTACCAAGAAGCCCAATGATAGTGATGTTAAACTGCTTGAAACAAAAAGGATGAGTTCGAGAAACTTTATGAGGAAGACCCTATAGAGCAAAGAGAAATCTAGGACTTAGTAGTTGCTAGTGAGTACGAAAATGTATTCTCAAATGACTTACTGAGACTACTACCAACTAGAAAAATAGAGTTAAAAATTGAACTTCACCTTGAAACCAACCCTATAACCATATTGACTTATAGGATGGCACTAGTAGAGCTAATTGAGTCAAAGACTCAACTAGATGAGTTTCGAGAAAAAGGCTTCATCAGACCAAGCAAATCACAATGGGGAGCTCTGGTGCTATTCGTAAAGAAGAAAGATGGGTTTATGAGGCTATGTGTTGACTACTGAAAATTGAACCAGGCAACCGTAAAGAAAAAATATCCCCTACCAAGGATTGATGACCAATTCGATCAATTAATCAAAGATTGATCTTAGGTCGAGATATCACCAGTTGAGAGTCAGGGAGTTTGATATGCACAAGACAGCCTTCAAACACGATATGGACATTTTGAGTTTACCATGATGCCCTTTGGTTTAACCAATACCCCAGTGGCATTCATGGATTTGATGACCAAAGTATTTAGACAATACCTTGACTACTTTATGGTGGTATTAGTGGATGACATCCTCACATGAATGTTTATTAAATTCTTGTGGAACCAAAAGTGTGAAATGTAGGCATAGGAATGTGCACCTCACATGAGATGTCCTTGCACATAAGATTGGAAACCATAAAAAATGATCTCATGTGCACAAGCTTCAATGATTATGTGCACCCAAGCCATGGATACTCTAAGACGTCCCATTTTGGAGCAAACCCACATTGGCAATGCTAAGATTAGGATGACCATGTGTGATATTGTAAACCAAATTCAAGAATAGAAGTTGGTAAAAATGTTTCTAAACACCCAAGGAACAAGATTAAAAGTTTTTAATTCAAACTAGAAGGTTGCCAAATCTTGTTGATTTGATATACACAAGAAAAAGAATCAATTACCAAAATATATTGGAAAATTGCTTTTGTAACACCCCAACCCCCAAGAGACAGGTTTAAGCTCAACCACAAGGTGGGTTAGGTCCTATATTATATTTACAAGTACACAACTTGCATCTCAATTCCTTTATTTAAACACTTATTGAAAAAGTTCATGGATGCATCACAATGTATTAAATTTCAATTCAATAAGCTATACAATTAGATAAAGGAATACTTCAAACTCTTTATTTATTCAAATAAAATAAAGAAAGTTACATTCTTAAATCAAAACTTGAGTACATAACTTTCAAAACTTAAATAAAATTCAGCGAAAGTCTTAAATTCAAAATTTGGGCAACATGCCCTTAAAATAGAACTTTCAAAACTTAGAAATATTCTAATATCTATGGCCTTCATGATTCAAGTCAATTTCTTGAAAGATAAAAGGAAGGGTGAGCACATAGCCTAGTGGATCATTCATTAAACAACTAAGTTACTATTTTAAATCAATAGCACATCCAAATTCAAACACTTTCATGCATTAAGTGATTCAAGCAACTTTTTGGTTGTAGTTGACATTAAGACTGAAAGGGGTTTTATTCCCTTGATGTTTTTAATTTAGGTACCCCTCTTTAGGATGGAAAGACATTTCTTTGTCACTTTCCATTGGATGCCACATACCAAGTATCCCTTTGTTGCGCCCACAACCACACACTCCAAGCATGTGTTTAGAACACCCATAGCACCCATATGGGTCACTATGATAGTACGTGGTTCTTATCTTCAATTTCTTATATTTAAGAATCACATAATCATAAAAGAAATTCAAAATGTAAATATTAGAATTCTAAACAACCAAGAAAACATGAAAACATTACATCGCATGCTTGAAACATTGAATTAAATGCTAAACATGGATTCTAAGCATAACATGCTCTCATGAGTGATTAAAACATAAAAACATGCTAACTAAAATTAAAATATTATTAAACATGCTGAAATTAAAATAAGACATGATGAAAACTAGAATTTAAACAAGCATGAACATGCTAGAAATTTAAAATAGCAAAGTAGAGGCTTAAAAAATCCCCTCCACCTTAATTCGAGTTTTTGTTGAATCCGGCAGAGGTTCCCCTTATCCACCACTTTTAGAACTTCTAATCACCAACAAAAATATGTCAACAACTCTCTAAAATACTAAAATAAGAAGAAAGAAAAGAGAGTGAGAAGGGGTAAAGGCAAGAACAAGCAAAGAGGGAAGTGTCAACTCTTTGCTTTGTGCTGAGATGAATGTGAGCAAGAAGGGGTATTTATAGGTGTTCATGAGCACAAGGGGGGCATCTAGGGCAGCTAGGGCAGCTTGCCACGTCTTGGCATGTTTCCAAACTCATAAGGGGATGGTTTAGGTGAGAAAGGCAAGTATGTTCATGGTTGGCAAGTGGGATCCCTAAGGTTTCCAATCCAAGTGTGAGCAAAATCTTTGAACCTTATTTGTTTCTTTTATGTGTGTGAACACAATTAAAAGTTTAAAATACATTCTAATCTCTCTTGGACATCCTCTATTAGTAGGGAAACATTCTAATGTGTTGTGATTCATAAAATTAAATAAGTTTCTAATATGGGCACACAAAAACAAAACTTTGGAATGTTTCTTATTTCCCTTGGATTCTCTTCTTTTTTGGCTCCACATGTGAGCATGAGGTAAGTTTCTATTTTCTATTTTTTTCTAGGTGAAGGAATCTTTCTATATCTCTTTAAATCAGCCACTCTCATAAAACTTCTATATTGGGTTTGTCACATGTGTACCCACACACACACTTATGAGACATTTTATATGCAACCTCAGTATACATGATCATTTATCTTGGCACATAAAATCATTCTTCATGGCTTCTATAGGTGTGGGCATACTTGATCATTTACATGGCACATGGGATCATTCTTCATATTTTCAAATAATGGACACGTCCCATAGAGCTTAGGATAGGGTAGGGTGCACATGATCATGGTGTTCCACCCATGTGACTTGCACATGTTAGGGGTGGCCATGATTTCATGGGTTCACAAAAATCAAATTAAAATTAATATCTCCTTGTTTACATGGAATTATGATTAATAATCTATAGTTTTGGAGTCACATGAACCTAATGCACATTTTAAGGTATGGTTTGGCCCAAGGTGATTTTTCCTAAAAAACTTTCCTTATTTAAGATACACTGAGGTCACTAGGCAAATGAAAATTTAAATCTTAGTCAATTGTTATGATTTTTGGATATATCATTAATTTTGTTAGTTCATGTCATTTCATTTCGTTTTGAGTCATTTCGATCCCTCAAAGCACCCTAAATGACAATTCTTTCTAATTTGGACCCCTTGAAAGGCGTTTGGCAAATGAAAAGCTTAATCTTGACCAATTGTTCTAATTTTTGGATATGTCATTCATTTTGTTAGCTCATGTTATTCTATTTCATTTCGGGTCTTTTCGATCCCCTAAAGTACCCTAAATGACAATTCTTTCTAATTTGGACCCCTTGAAGGGCGTTTAGCAAATGAAAACCTTAACCTTGACCAATTGTTCTAATTTTTTGATATATTGTTACCTTAGTTAGTTCATGTCACTTTACTTTATTTCAAGTTGTTTTGGGTCCCGAAGGGCACTAAATGAGAGTTTTGGAAACCTGCCAAATTTAGCTTCGAAATGAGCTTAGTTTCATTTTGCACCCAAATTTCACTGAATTGATCTTGAATTTCATTTAATTAAATACAGAGTTTTCAGGGTATTACAACTTTGCTCACAATATCACACCTATATTAACATCCAAACAAAGATTACCAAGTGGTCCAAGCGGAGATTGTATTCACACATGAAAAGAAAACCCTAAATGAACACTTGCTTAAACCATGTGTTTGTCCAAACAAAGATTAGCAAATCGTCCAAGCTAGTGGTCCCATGTGCCAAAAATGTGCTCAAGGGAATTGGAAAGTGGCTGATGCAAGATTCCCAAATCGTCCCCCCTATGTGCACTAAAAAATCAATATAAAGGCCATCCCATGCTTACTTTTTCTTCATGCCAGAACAAGAGCTCACAAGTTCCTCTTATTCTTTCTAAGACCTTTTCTTGGCACCCCTTCTCACTTCTCTTTTGTTCTTGAGTGTTCTTAAGTGAGAAGCTTTTGCTCTTGAGTAATTTAGTGTTCTTGAAGTGCTTAGACGGTGGAAACTTTACTAGATTTTCAAGAAATAGCAAAACAAGGTGGAAGTGATTTCTAGAACCTCCACTTCATTGTTTTAGTTTAATAACATGTTCATGTATGTTTAGATTTTGTTTAATATGCATGTTTAGGTTTGAATAACATGATTTAATTTTCAGTTAAGCATGTATGGCATGTTTACTTGGTTATGAAGCTATATCATGCTTAGATTATGTATGATTAGGTTTATTTTATGAAGAATAATCATGTTTGATGTTTGTATGTTGGATATGTTGAATTTATTTATTTTATTTATGTTTCATGATCATTAGAACTAAATGAAAGAAGTTGAGACTAAGAACCACGTACTGCCATAGCGATCCAAATGGGTACTATGAGTGTTCTTTAACATACTATTGGTATATGGTTTGTCGTACTGTGTGTATTAGGCATAACCCCAAATACTCAGACTATGGGCAAGAGACCCTAAATCCAATGGAATGTGACGTAAAGATTTGTTTTTCCACTCAAGCGAGGTATTTTGGATAAGAACATCAAGGGGTTAAACCCCCTTTCAGTCTGAATTACAGCAATAACAACAAATTTTTTGAATTATTTAATTATTTACAAGTGTTTGAAATTAAATGTGATATTAGTCTAAGATAATGAATTGGTTGTTTAAAAAAGATTCATTGGGCTATGTGCTCATCTTTTCTCTCTTATCTTTTCAGGGAATTAAATTAAACAACGAAGCATATAAAGGCTTAGAATGCTTACTTTTAGAAAGTTTCTATTTTTATTTTAATGTAAGGGCATGTCACCCAAGTTTTGAATTTTTGCTGCAAGTTTCTATTTTGAGTTGTGTACTCTTTCTTTTTAGAAGTTTAAATTTGAAGTCATGTAGCCACTTTTATTAAACCAACAAAGATTTAGAAAGTTTTCTTTTCTCACTTGTGCAATTGCCTTAGTGAATGTTTTTAATTAAATAAGTTGTGAGATAATTGAATGAGATAGATAAGTTGTGTACTTGTAATTGTAACTAGACCTTGGCTCGCCATGTGGTTAAACCAAATTGAAAGTTTCAGGCACTTGGGTGTTATGGAGAAGTTCGTTCTATTTTTAGATCACAAGAATTTGAAGTACATATACAACTATAAAGAGTTAAACCTCAAGAAATGAAGATGGATGGAGTTCCTTAAGGACTATGATTTTCAACTACACTACCATCTCGGGAAGGCCAATGTGGTAGTCGATGCCTTGAGTAGGAAGTTCAACAAACTGGGGGATAAAAAGGGCTAGATGTACCAGCTAATCAAAGACTTTAGGCAGGGTGTAACCTTGAATGAAAAATGAGCCTATCTTTACAAAATGTATTGTCAGCCAAAACTATTACAACAGATTAGGGACGAACAAAGACAAGACAAGTGGCTCACAAGCCACATAGAAGGAGTTGAATAGGGTGAATATTCTAACTTTAGGCTAGACGTTGAGAATACTCTGAGACTTGGGGATATAATTTGCATGCCATAGAATGAACCAAGTAACTAGGCCATATTAGATGAGGCATGTTAGACTAAGTACATTATGCATCTAGGTGGTTACAAGCTGTATCAAAACCTCAGAAAAACCCACTGGTGGCGAGGACTGAAGAAGCATGTGGCTAAGTATGTCTCCAAGTGCTTAACCTATCAGCAGGTGAAGGCTGAACACCGAAAACCCTTTGAAATGTTACAACCACTCCCTATCCTTGAATGGAAGTAGGATAACATTTCTATGGAATTTGTCAGTGGGTTACCCAAAAACCAAAAAGGAGAAGGTACTGTATGGGTAAATATGGATCGCCTCACTAAAGGGGCTCATTTGCTACCAATTAAATCTATGAATCAAGTTAGTAAGTTAGGAGAACTCTACGTAAAAGAGATAGTAAGACTTCACAGTGTACCTAAGACGATAGTATCTAACTGAGACACCCAATTCACTTCACAATTCTAGCAGAGTCTGCAAAAGGAGTTGGAAACCAAACTCACCATGAGTACTACTTTTCACCCTTAGATAGATGGGCAGTTTGAGAGAGTCATTCAGACACTAGAGGACATGTTGGGGTCTTGTATTCTTGACCTTAATGAAAATTGGAGCAAGTACCTACACTTGGCAGAACTTGCCTCTAACAACAGTTATAGGCTAGTAGATGGTTCATACAAAGCTCTTTATGGGAGACCCTGCAGATCACCAACCTATTGGGTTGAACTTGAGGATTATGTGCTTACTAGGCCCGACTTGGTAGAAGAAATAAACAACCAAGTCGAATAGATACAGAAGAGGTTGGCCACAAACAAAGTAGGCAAAAGAGTTACACAGACAAGAGGAGGAAGCCCCTAGAGTTTCACATAGGTGACAAGGTATTCTTGAGGATAAGTCTTCAGAAATGTATTAAGAGGTTGGGATATAAGGGGAAGCTATTGGCTAGATTCGTCAGCCCATTTGAAGTAGTTAGAAGAATTGGGGAGTGCACCTACGAGTTAGACCTACCAAATCAAATGTTCTTAGTATATAACATCTTCCATGTCTCGATGCTAAGAAACTACGAACTTGATCCCTCTCACATAATCCATTAAGAGGAGGTAAATATCTAAGATGATGCTACTTATGAAGAAGTGGCAATGAGGATCCTTGATCACAATGTATAGAACCTAAGAATGAAAGATATTCCCTTAGTTAACATCCTCTGGAAGCATCATGGAGTTGAGGAAGCCACCTGGGAGCTAGAAAGTGAAATGAAGGTGAAGTATCCACGTTTTTTTAGTAGGAATATGTAACACCCCAACCCCCACATTTATTGAGCATTGGACATAACCACCATTCTTTGACAGTGGACTTAACCATTTGGCGAGTTGGGTCCATATTACTTTACAAGTGACACACACTTGACTTTCTATTTTTTAATACCTCATGCCTTAGAGTCAATTCAAGAACACAAATTTTCATTTAATAAAATTAAAGCAATTAAAGATAAAGAATAATTTAACTTCTTTATTTAGAAAAAAGAAAGTACATAACTTTCTAATGTAAACTATTATATTGTTGATCAAAAGAAATTCATAACCTCTAAAAATTAAATTCCAATGGAAGACTTATTCAAAATTGGACAACATGCCCTTACATTAAAAGAAAACTTTTAAAAAATAGAAACTTGCTAAAATAGAAACTATCCAAATTCTATGGTCTTCATAATTTAATTTCCTGAAAAAAAAAAAAGAGGAAGGGGTGAGCACAAAGCTCAGTAGATCTTTTTCATACAATCATTTTTCAAATTCAAATCAAATAACACATTCATATTTCAAACACTTGCATATATTAAGTGTTTCAAGCATCCCTCTGTTTAAAGTTGAGACTTTAGACCAAAAGTATTTTTAAGCCCTTGATGTTCTTAACAAAGTACCTCCTTAGAATGAAATATAGCTTTTCATAGCCAATTTCATTGGACTTTTGGACTCAAGGGAACTTACCCACCAACCAAGTACTTTGGTCTTAAAACCATATGAACTAATCATATGAAAAGAACATCCATAGCAACCCACATATTTGCTATGATGGTATGTGGTTATTTTCACTATTTTCTTTTGTTAAATCTTGAATCATCAATTAATCTTCTGAATATGAAACTAAGATCAATAAATTTAAGAATATGAACAATCTGAAAATCAAATCATAAAACAACCATAATCATGCATCATTCTTTGAAATAAAGCCTAAGCACGATACTGAACATGGCATGAATATTATGAATGCATAAATTCGAACAAGGATCAAATTTGAAATTGAAATGTATTTTAGAATACTAGAACTGAAAGCCAAACAAACAATGAACATGCTAGTAATTTAAATATGAAAAAGGGGTGTTCAAGAAATCACTTCCACCTTATGATGTTTTTTCTCAAAAGTTTAGAGAAGAGTTCCCAACATACTAGCACCAAGAAAATCACCCAAGATGAATCCCCAAACCAAGAACTTCTCACACACAAAAGGGAAAAGAAAGGTGAGAAGGGATGCCAAGAAGATGGCCTAGAGAGCAAGAGGAAATCTCAACTCTTGTTTCTTGGGACGAGATGAATTGTGAGTATGGGGGGTTTATATAGAGTTCAAAAGGGTAGAGAATGACAAGTTTGTGATGTTCTCTTTGTAGGAAACTTGTCAATTCTTCAAAATTTCATGCTTCCTAAGTATAAGAGAATAGCAAGTGTATTTGGATATTTTTTTTTTGGAATTTAGAAACCAATTTTCGTATTTTTGGAATCATTTTTCTCGAAATTTTTGGTTGTTTCTGTTTTATTTTCGGAGCATTTAATCTGGATTGTTGGATCAACCTCGAGCACAGCACACGGTTCACGATCAACGAAAATGTCTCAGATCTGGACTGTTAGATCGTCCTCGAGCGCAGCACACGGTTCGCGATTAATGAAACACATCTGGACCATGAGATCAACCTCGAGCACAACATGCGGATCCTCGTTCGCGATCAAAAAAACACGTCTGGACCGTCAAATAAACCTTGGGATCGTTGGATCAGGCGAATCGATCGTGGGCCGTTGGATCTTGATGATTCAATGCATCCGAGCGTTGGTGCGGTTTTAATCTCGTTCGTTGGATTGGGCAAATTGATCGTAGATTGTTGGATCATGGCGATCCAGTGCTCTTGAGCGTTTGGTGCGGGCTTGATCTTGATCATGGGATCTTAGATCGTGTGGATTACACGTTTCTAGCCGTTGGATGCAGTTTCTATTACCAAAATTACTTCCTAAGGTTTCTATTATCCGAGCTTTGCTAATTATACACCCAATTTCACTTTCCAATTTGTGTAAATATGGTTTATTGCATATATCCTTTTATTTTATTAATTTTCTAATATTCTTCCCTTTCTAATTCTTTAATATTATATTTATTAGATATTTTTTTATTTCTTTAATATATATTTTTATGGCCAACAATTAATAATCCATATTTCTCTATATTTTTCATTTCTTCATTTCATATATTTTTCCATATATTTATTACATATTTTTATATTTAGAGAGGCAAAAATAATTATATATGTATATGTATATAATTCATCACTCTTCTTATTTTATATTTGATAATTAATTCCATAATTGTTCCATTATTTGTATAAAATAATTCTTATACAAATAATATTTTATAATTCTACTAACCTTAAATCATTAGTTAGATCATCCTGATACTAAGATTTCATTTGCCTCCAATTATTTTAAAAACTTTCTCAATAAATCTTATTTTTCATTTTTTATTTAATTTTTGTCAGCTTTATTTATTTTTAATTTATTTGACAAAATTATGAGGTATTACAGAATACCTAAGCAAATGAAACTCGAATGAATGTGTACAAATTTTGAGGAAAAAAGTCTTTTTAAAGAGGGTAGGTTGTAATACCCTAAAAAATTTGTACGAAATGAAATGATTTCCTTCAATTATATGTCCAATTAATTCAATAGAAGTCCATTTGCTAAAAAAATCTTAGTTAAATGAGGAATAAAATGAAACAAGTTGTAACACCCCAACCCCCACATCCTTTGAATTTTGAACAACCACCATTATTTTGACGGTGGACTTAACCAATTGGCGGGTTGGGTCATGTTACTTTACAAGTGACACACACTTGACTTTCTATTTTTGAGGAAATTAAATTATAAAGACATGGAAATTGAATATTTTATTTAGACTTTCTAAATAAAATATTCAATTTTCATGTATTTATAATTTAATTCCTTGAAAAATAAGAGAGGAAGGGGTGAGCACATAGCTCAGTGGATCTTTATCAACCAACCATTTTTCAAATTCAAAATAATAGCACATCCATAATTCAAACACTTGCATACATCAGGCGTTTCAAACAACCAATTGTTTAAAGTTGTAATTTAGACCAAAAGGGTTTTTGATGCCCTTGATGTTTTTAATAAAGTACCTCCTTAGAGTGAAATATGGCTCTTCTTAGCCAATTTCATTGGACTTTTGGACTTCAAGGGACATTACCCACCAACCAAGTACTTTGGTCTTAAAACCATATGA
>JAJIYU010002905.1:0-28483 GCA_030144865.1 Tinospora cordifolia | reverse complement strand
GGAGAGGCTTGCATGGCAAGAATGGGTGACATGTGGCATCCAGGTGGCATCTAGCTTCACATGCTGGATGCCCAGTTGGCAGCCTGGATTGGCCACAAGGGAGGCCATAAAATGATGGTCAAACCATGGGTGCAAATACCATGGGTTCCCATGGTTTGATGGTTGGAAAATGGCTGAAAAATAGTAAAAATTCGCCAAAAATCTGATTTTTTACTCACAAAAGACAAAACAAGGGGGAGGGCTGGACCTCCCCCTCTATTAGGCGCGTGGCCGGCTCCCGTTTGGGCTTCAAGGGCGCGCGGGCTCAAGTCCGCGCACTCCTGCGCGCTCGGGTCGGGCCTAGGGCTTGACCCGCCGTCTGGCCCGGACCCAAAACCACCCCTTCTTTTCTTTTTTTTTTTTCTACTAATACACATACATCATATATATGTATTATATATCAAAATTTCACATTTTTTGTCCTCTACGATTATAAGTTGTCTAATTCATCATTTTCTATCAAAATATCAACATTATACCCAATTACAACATTTATTCAATTATTTTCTCCAAAAATTATATTTTTCATCCAAAAATTTCATTTATCATTCTAAAAATCTGATAATTGTTCCAAAAATTCATAAATCAATCTCATAAATTATTTTCCTCAAGAAAACGCATTTTCTTAATATTTCCATGTGTTTTCTCCTTAAAATTGTATTTTCTCGAATTATTTCCATTTTCTTTAATAATTAATCCGAAATTGAGAAAAATTGGAAAAAATCTTGTATTTTCTCATTATAATTCCAGAAAATACACGGAGTACATGAATGTCGGATCTATCGTTCCGATGTTAAAAATGTGGGTCGTCACATTTATTTTATTTTAATGAATAAAATATAGATGTTCATGATAAAAATTTAGTTGAAATCAAAATCAAAGATAAAGAAGATATTTATCTTGTAGACAGTGCGACGACACATACCATACTTACAAATAAAAAATATATTTTTCATTTGCTTACGTAAGAAGCTAATGTTAGCACAATATTTGGCAGTGCAAAACTTATTGAAGGCTCTGGAAGAGCTAATTTATTGTTACATGAAGGAACAAAGATTATTATAAGCGATGTACTATTCTCTATTAAGTCTCAAAAAAACTTGTTAAATTTCAAAGATATTAGAAAAAATGGATATCATATCGAGACAAAAAATATTGAATACATTCATATTGCAAGTGTGGTATCGGATAAGAAACATGTATTAGAAAAATTACCCTTTTTTTTCTAGTTTATATTACACGAATATTATAATATGAGATAAATGCTATAGTAATCCAAAAGTTTACCGATTTCAACATTTTTAATATTTGGCATGACAGGCTAAGACATCCCGATTCTATAATGATGTAAAAAAATATTGAGAATTTACATGGACATTTACTTAAAAACCAGAAGATTCTTAACTCTAATGAATTATTATGCGTTGCATGCTCTCAAGGAAAGCTTATTATTAGACCATCACGAACTAAGGTTAGAATTGAGTTTCCTGCATTTCTGAAACATATACAATGTGACATATGTGGACCCATTCAACCACCATGTGGACTATTTAGATATTTTATGGTTTTAATTGATGCATCTACAAGATGGTTACACATGTTTTTCTTATCAACTCGTAACCTAGCAATTACGAGATTGTTTTTCAAATAATATGGTTCAGAGCTCAATTTTCAGACTATCCAATCAAGAAAATACGTCTTAATAATGCTAGTGAGTTTACATCTCAAGCTTTCAATGATTATTGTATGTCAGTTGGGATTATTGTTGAACATCTTGTTGCTTATGTTCATACACAAAATGGTTTAGCAGAATCATTTATTAAGCACATCCAATTAATAGCTAGACCATTGATTATAAGAGCAAAACTTTTTGTTTTTATATGGGGACATGTTATTTTACATGCAGCAGCTCTTATACGCATCAGGCCAACGAATTATCATAAATTCTCCCCTTTGCAATTGGCTTATGGTCAAGCGCCAAATATTTTCCATCAAAGAATTTATAGATGTATGGTATATGTTCCAATTGCTTGACCACAAGGCACTAAGATGGGTCCTCAAAGGAGGTTAGGTATATATGTTGGATATGATTCTCCATCGATAATTAAGTATCTTGAACCAGTAACTAGAGATATTTTTACAACACGGTTTGTTGACTGTCATTTTGATGAGACAATTTTTTCAACATTAGGGGAAGAGAATAAACAACTGAGAAAAGAAATAGATTGGAATACTTCATCATTATCCCAATTTGATCCTCAAACAAAGCAATGTGAACATAAAGTTCAGAGGATAACTTATTTGCAAAATATTGCAAATAGATTGTCAGATGCATTCACTGACCTTAAAAGAATGACTAAATCTCATATATCAGCTGTCAATGCTCCAGCTCATATTGAAGTCCCTAAAGGAAAACTTATTGCAAATGAATCTAAGACACGCCTGAAGCGTGGTAGACTAATTGGTTTCAAAGATAAAAATCCTCAAAAAAAAGAGCAACTGATAAGGATGTCCAAATGGAGGAGGTAAATACTCCTGAAGAGATTAGTGACATAACTAATAATAAAACCTCAAAAAAAGTATAAATACCTGAAAATAATGAAGAAATCTCAATTAGTTATGTCACCACAGGGATGAGATGGAATCGAAAAGAAAAGGTTGTTGATGATGTCTTTGCATATAAAATAGTGCTTGATGTTTTGAATGAAAGTGAAGATCTTGAACCTAAATCTATTGAAGAATGTTGTTAAAGACATGACTAGCAAAAATGGAAAGACGCAATCCAGGCAGAGTTAGACTCACCCGCAAAACAAAACATTTTTGGACCTGTAGTCCAAACACTTGAAGGTGTGACCCCTATAGGGTATAAATGGGTTTTTATGCAAAAAAAATGAAAATAACGAAGTCGTAAGATATAAAGCATGACTTGTTACACAAGGTTTTACCCAAAAATCAGGTACTGATTAAGAGGAGACATATTCTCCTATGGTCGATGCAATTACATTTAAATATCTTATGAGTCTGACAGTCCAAGAAAAACTTGAAGGATATAGTAACAGCTTACTTATATGGATCTCTTGATAGTGATACTTATATGAAAATCTCATAAGGATTTCAGATGCCTGTAGCATCTAACTTAAATTCTCCAAAAATTTATTCAATAAAGTTACAAAGATATTTGTATGGACTAAAGCAATCTGGACGAATGTGGTATAACCGTCTTAGTGAGTATTTTTCTAAAGAAGATTATAATAATGATCCAATTTGTCTATGTGTTTTCATGAAGAAAACTAGATCCACATTTGTTATAATTGTTGTATATGTTGATGATTTGAACATTATTGGGAGTCTTAAAGAACTTCTAAAAGTAGCATATTATCTAAAGAAAGAATTTGAAATGAAAGATCTTGGTAAAACTAAGTTTTGTCTCGACTTGCAGATCAAGCATTTATCAAGTAGAATTCATATTCATCAATCAACTTATACAGAAAAGATCTTCAATCAATTCTACATGGATAAAGCTCATCCATTGAGTACTCAAATGGTTTTTCATTCACTTGATGTGAATAAAGATCCTTTTCGGCCTCAAGAAGATGATGAACTAATTGGTCCTGAAGTACCATATCTTAGTGCCATTAGTGCATTAATGTATCTTGCTAACAATACAAGACCTGATATAGCATTTTCTTTTAATCTATTAACAAGATATAGTTCTTCACCTATAAGAAGACATTGGAATAGAGTTAAACATGTATTCAAATATCTTCGTGGCACAATTGATCTGGGTTTATTTTATATAAATGAATCTTGAGAGTAATTAGTTGGTTATGCAGATTCAAGATATTTAATAGATCTACATAAAGCAAGATCCCAAATAGGCCATGTATTCACATATGGCGGTACTGGTATATCTTGGAGGTCTACCAAGCAAACGATAGTTGCTACATCATCAAATCATGCTGAAATATTAGCAAGTCATGAGGCAAGTCGAGAATGTGTTTGGTTAAAAATCAATGATTCAAAGGGACTTGTAGTTTATCTTCAAAGAATGATGCTACAACAATATTATATAAAGATAATGTTGCTTGCATGTGCAACTAAAAGGATGATACATAAAAGGAAATAGAACAAAACATATTTTGCCAAAATTCTTTTTTCACACAAGATTTTCAAATGAATAGTGATATTGAAGTTCAACAAATCCGTTCAAGTGAAAATTTGGCAGATATGTTTACAAAGGTTTTACTGACTACATTATTTGAAAAGTTTGTTCATAACATTGGGATGTGTCGACTTAGAGATCTTAAATGATATCATCAACAGAGAGAGAATAAAAAGGAGTTATTGATTAGTGCACTATACTCTTTTTCCCTTGGCTAAGGTTTTGTCCCATTGAGTTTTTCTTGCAAGGTTTTTAACGAAGCAATCCTAACAATATTATAAGACTCTATAAGAATATTTACTTTTTTCCTTCTAGATTTTTTTCCATTGGGTTTTATCTAATAAGGTTTTAATAAGGTATATTCTAATATAAAAGGCATTCAAAGGGGGAGTGTTATAAATAATAATATTAAAATATCGAATATTTTTTAAACCTCTTTGATACTTACTATTTTGTAACCTCTAAATCCCATAACGTCCAAATTAATAGGATTATTTAAATATCATCATTATAATTGATATAACCCCCTATTCTAAAAAATTATATAAAGGGGTTTGGTGCCTCATAGAAATCATCAACAAAGAGAACAATTCTCTCTTAAAAATTTCTCTTCTCTCTAGTGTTCTTCATTTTTCTTCTTCTTCTCGTGAAGAAATTTTTACATTTTTCAATTTGTTCTAGTTTGATTTATAATAAATATAAATAAATAAATATATATATATATATATATATATATAACCCAACCACCGGCTGAAAACTCTTTTCTTTGGGATTGGATGTAATGGTTTTAGAAGAGGAAAAATGGGACCAAGGTCGGGGAGATGAAGAAGACAAAAGACCAAAAAAAATAAAAATGGGACCAAGGCTAAGGAGATGAAGAAGAAAGAAGACCCAACAAAAAAGAAAAAAGAAAAAATGGGATCAAGTCCAAGGAGATGAAGAAGAAAGAAACCCCTCCCCACCCCAAAAAGAAATAAAAAGAAATAAAAAGAAAACAAATAGTAGAGGGAAAGAAATCATAGAAAACAAGTGTCACTTTTACTTCTCTCATGGTACAATCTTCTTTTCATGGAAAAAACCCCTTCTTTCTCCTCGATACACAGAGAAAAATTGTAAGGCTAATGCTAATAGTTCATCACGGAAGAAAGGACCCATTGAGTTGGGATCACTAACTAATATTAATATAATAGAAAAGAACTGTCTTTTCTATATACTTTTTCTAGTTTTGTTGCTATTGTGGGCCTTACACAATCAATCGGATCATATAGATATCTCTTCAACACAATATAGGTCATCGAAAGGATCTCAGACGACTCACGAAAGCACAAAAGTCAAGATTCTTTCAAAAAATGGATTCCTAATCGAAGAGTACATAACGGCATGGATAAGCTCACGCTAACCCGTCAATTTGGGTTCCAATTCAAAATTTTCCTTGAGGGTATCGAGAAGGAATTGAAATATAATAATATTGATTCATATGTTAGATATTAGGTGGCTTTAGACGACCACTCAATGTGAAATTCTCATTAGAAACATTTTCTTTTGTATTAGTTTTCTAGTTGATGTTAACTACTTAGTAAGTTTTGTATTTGAAAACTAATTAAAAATTAAGAACTATTTAGGACTTCTCTTTTATATAAACCCTTATTGGAATGTGTGAGAAATAGAAGTGAGAATTTGACTTTTGTGTGAGAGTATTTTGTGTGAGGGGATTTGGGTAAATTTGATTATAGGTTGTAACTTATTTACATTCTTTCATAGTAGATTATTTCTCACCTCCCATGAACATAGGTGATATGTCGAACCACATTAAATGTGTGTGTTTTTGTGTTTGAGTTGATTTATATTTGTTCGGATTGTTAATTATTTGGTGTGTACACTTTTTTTATTGGCTTCCGCTTTCGCTATGCACAACATATTGGTATCAGAGTGTATTATTGGCTAGTAGTAATTAGATCTACTCAGTGACCGAATCTAATTATTAATATGACAAACATGGGTGTATCGAATGTAAAATTTGATATTGAGAAATTTAATGGCAAGAACAATTTTGGCATGTGACAAGTGTAAGTCCAAGACATCTTGATACGGAAGAAGTTACATAAGGTTTTGTTGGGTCCAAAAGGAAAACTGGCGAATACGTCAAATGTAAATTGGGAAGAGTTTGATCTGCATGCATGCAATACAATTAGACTATGTTTGATGAAGGAGATTACAAATAGAGTCAAGCATGAGAAATTTACAGCGTCGATCTGGTCTAATGTAACACCCCAGCTCTTGGTCCTTCATTTTCGTCACGTCTGTCACGCATGAGAAACGTGCCATTAAATGTCGACACATGTATCATATACCAAGAATCAGGACATTACTATTCTCACATTCAATTCTCATTAAATATCATATGAACATACCAAAACTCATATAAATAAATAATCAAACTCTTGGACTCACTAAGGAGTAACACATGGAAGCATGCTGCAATCATCGATAGTTAAATATAAATAAATGTGGAACAAGTTTCCAACTGAAATATCTAGACATTGCCTATGATGCCAAAATCTAAACCATAAAGAATATTAATAACTCAAAACGAGTCTGGAAGGTCATACACTGAGTCTAAACTAACTACCCAACAAAAGAACTCTGATAACAACCTAAACAGCGAGGTTTGCAGCTCTTATAGTACTCTGTAATACTATCAACATGAACCACCTCAAGGGTCACCTGAAATGAAGATGTGGGGTGAGTTCAAGAGCCCAGTAGATCATACACAGTACATCAATAACATTATTTAAATCAAACACAGAATATAGAATCACTTATCAAACATTAGGCGTTTCAAACATTTTGTTGTTCATCAGTTGTTAATTAAACCGAAGAGGTCTAACCCTTGTGTTCTATCATCATTATCGTATTCAAAGGAGACAAAGAAAATGCATTACGTGTTAGATTTCAATGGGATAGGAGCACACCCATTACCTAACCAAAGAAATAGGGTCATATTCATTGCTCCATCACCAAAGAACTAGGGTCATACCCATAGTTCTATCATCGAAAACTAGGGGCAAACCCATCATTCCTTATCGCGAAAATACCCACAATGATCCCTCATGTACGACTACGACGGTACATGGTTCAGCTCTAACTTTATCTTTGCTCATGTATCAATAAACATTTCTTTATGTATAAAGCATCATTGTACAATAACGTAATCATATTGATCATTTCCTAAAACATAAATAAGGCAACAATCATTACATAGAAGCATAAAAGCATGTAACCACCAAACATGGACATATAACTTATGTTAGTCTAACATTCATATATTCATAGCATTTACAAATCATTTAATCAATATCCTAGCATGCTTCTAGGCATTCAAACAATGTAAACATTATATATTCAGCATTAAAATTCAAATAATACAAGGGAGCAAGGTAATCACTTTCAGCTTGGTATTTCCTTCCCTTGTGTCTTTACTCCTCGTCGCACGTGTTTTAGATCTTTAATCTATAAGATTTTAAATACTACGATAATGTGAGTCTAAAACATTCATAACATGTTCAAAATGATGGATTCATGTACCCACATAGGTATCTTATGGTCTACATAGGGCCGGAATGAAAAATCGAGTTGGGGACGCATTACTGCGGTCGTCGAAATCAGCGATTACCGCGGTCACCTACAGAGGTAACTACGGGATTTTCAGAAATTGTAACGTCTTTGTGTGCATTGTCCCGTTTGTGATTTTTCCATGTGTTTAATACTTCAATGCCCACATATAAAGCTTAAAAACACATCAAACCAAGAGAAATCTTTATACCTTAAGGCTCTACGTGTTTTCTCTTTATTTCTTACCAATGTGAGGTCTCGCAACCCTCGAGTTACTCATGCTTCAAAGAGAAGCAAGTATACACTTAAGAAAATGATTTACAATGGTAAGAAATCCATATTTTAAGTAGGTTTCGTGATTTTACCTGAGTACAAAACGTTTTGGAACAACACCTCCGCAGATTTTCTTCTTGGTGGAGCTTGTTCTTCACGGATCTAAGCTCACAGACCAGTAGAAGGGGTTTTGAATGAATAGATATCAATCTAGAATGGCAGAGAAGGGAGGAAAATTCGATTATTGGTGGCTAGTATCAGTTCTTGGGAGTAAGTGTGTGATTGTAGGGTTACAACGACGATTAGGTTTTTCGACGCACTGTTTATACATATATAATTCACGTATTATTGCAGTAACTCAAAGGATTACTGCGATAACCAGAATCCCAATCTTCTACATTTTTGTCAGATTACCGCGATAATCACAAGAATGACCACGGTAACTAGAACAGTGTTACATTCTGGGTTTCAGTCGAATTACCGCAATAATTATATACATTACCGCACTAACCAGTGGATGGTTACCATTTAGAGTTGTGTACTTTGCTCCGATTTATATATTCTTTTGTACATTGATTAAACATCTCTAAAACCAAGTTTTTATAGATTTTTCGGGGTTTATTCTACTTGAATTATTTTTATTTAATTTTACTTTTATATTTAAAACGCTCAAAATTCTATAATTCATTCATTGATTTTTGGGGTATTACATCTAAGTTAGAAGATAACTATATGACAAAGTCATCCACAAATAAGTTGTATATGAAGAAGAAGTTGTACATATTCCACTTAAAAGAAGGTATAATTATGAATGAGCACCTTAATGAGTTTAGTAGAATCATTGCAGATTTGTTAAATATTGGTCAGAAGATTAAAGATGAAGATACTTGACTCCTTATTTGTTTGCTTCTTGAGTCATATAAGCACTTGGCCACTACTTTGTTTTATGATAAGGAGACTAAATTTTGATGATTCATCAGCTATGCTCCTTTAAATGAAATAAAAAGATGACTCTAGTTAGTAATCCTCAGTCAGAGGGTCTAGTTGCAAGGGGTGGATCTGATGAGAAGCAATTTGGTAGATCGCGATCAAGGAAAAAACCTTCAAAAAGAAGAACATTAGCATAAGATGAATGTGCATTTTGTCATCAAATGGGGCATTGGAAGAAGGATTGTCCGAAGATTAAAAAGAAGAACAACGCCAATATGAATATTGCACATGTTGAGGATGATAAGGATTATGATTATGTTCTGAATTGTCCATCATTAGTATGTTGATCTAATGAGTGGATCTTGGATTCAGGTTGTACTTATCATATGTGTCCAAATAAAGATTGATTCTCTAATTTTGAAGAGTGCGATGGTGGTTCAATTTTTATAAGTAATTACAATGCCTATAAAATTAGAGGGATTAGTACAATCAAGTTGAAGTTGCATGATAGAACAATAAAACATTTGCCTGAAGTACGATATGTCTCAAATTTGAAGAAAAATGTCATCTCTGTGGGTGGATTTGAATCAAAAGGCTTCAAGGTCACCATTAAAGTAGGTGTTCTGAAGATTGTGTGAGGTGCATTGGTGGTGATAAAAGAAATTAGAAAAAATAACTTGTATTTTTAGTAGGGAAATACAACTTTAGGGCGAGCTAGCATGGCTAATAAGGATCCTGCATGCGAGTCCCAATGAGAATCGAAATCAATTTTGTTTAAGGGACAAAAAAAATCGAATATCTGTAAATTTTGCTAAGACAGTAGCATATGCAGACCCAGTTGTTACATATGGTATAAGTAGACGAAAAAACTCAATTTCAAATAAACAAAGTCAATAAAATGAAAAAATATCCAAAACAAAAAACAAGTATAAGTAGAAGAAAAAACTCAATTTCAAATAAACAAATTCAAACTCAAAAATGATCTTTCTGATTCTCGAAGAATGAGGGGCAAGAGAATTGATTGAAGAAGATCTCTTGTCCTTATTCTAAGATTATAAGATTACGACCATGATTGGATCCGCATATGTTTAGTAAAAAGAAGAATCTTCTCCTTTTTTATTTTGAGAATAATAAAAAACGAAAAGTGTTCAATTAGAACATAAAAACATGATTGAATTGGTCCTAGTTGCTCTTTGGGACTGAAGGAAAAAAGGAAGGAGATTTTTAAATGAGAAAAAAGATCCAATAACTTCGAAAAAGTTCATTGAGGAATCGTATGAGGTAAAAATCTCATGTACGGTTCTGTAGAGTGATAGTAAGGGTAACTGATCTGTTCTGTCAACTTTTCCGCTATCACCCTCAAAAAATCAAACTCTGCCTTACATAAAGTTATCAAGAGTACGATTAACCTCTAGATTTAAAATCCCTACTTATATACCTAATATTGACCATAATTCACAAGAATATTTTATATTCTTAGTAAGAGAAAGAAGGCTTAAGAATTTACCGTGTATGAAATATCATATTGTTTGAAAAACCCTAGATGTTGTCAAAGTAAAAGATCGTCAACAAAGATGTTTTAATGCATTGTAAATTTTTATCCAAGACTTGTATCCTATGTGTAATGGTATGAAGATTTGAAATATTAAAATAACTCAAATTTTAAAATTGAACAAACAGAGTTTGGCTACAAGCAAAATTCAGATGTAAAAGAAGAAGAACAAGAAGGCGAGGACGGGGAGAAGGAAAAAGAACAACAGAAAGTGCAAGTAACATGATACCAACCTTTAATCCTGTTCTGTTGACCACCGCACATGAAATTACAAGCAAAAGGACTCCTATCCCTTCAATCTAAACTACCTTAGCAATTTAAATAAACTTCAAAAAACTAATAATAATAAAAAAACAAAAAAAACAAAAACGTTACTTCAAACGTGTTAAAAATACTTTATTAGCTTTTTCTATTAAATTTTGATTACTCGTTTTTTGGCCTGAGAGGGATTCTTCTAAGACTAATACTTCTGGAAGGTCAGATTTTTCGCACTTTTAGGTTCTCTCCCACTTAAAATTTGACCGAAACAAGGCTCAAATTTTGTTACCATATTTTTATTGAAATGCGTTTCGGGTTTTACCTTTCTTATAACTTTTTCTTCTTCTTAAGAACTTATAAGATGATAAGTTATTATTTTGTACATTGTAATACACCAACCTCATCAATTCAATCAAAATCAACCTAAAAACCAAGGTTGAGTCGAACTAACAAAACCAACTCAGCCCAAACATCCAATCCTAGCGATTGAGTAGTTTCTTTCAACTCACGCTCAATAGTTCGGCTAAATAGAGATAAAAAAAAAAAAATGGGAAAAAAAAAAGTATTCATTATCAAAACTAAGATAAATTGCTATTGTCTTATAAACCAAAAATCAAAAGATTAGTAGTGGTTAGGCTGTAAGGTAACTCAGGATTTTGTCAAAAACATGAGCTCTTGAGGAAGGAGAGATACAAGTCATTAAAATGGTGATGCACTATCTGATTTTCTTGAAAGAGCGATGACGTTGAAGTTAAAGGAGTCGGGGTTCTTCTGGATCATGTTTTTAATGACCTTTGCAGCATCCTGCAGGGAAATGAAATTTACAAAAGAAATATATATATTTATATATACATATATCAGTGCCTTAGCATAAATATGAATTTGAGTACTGATTTTGTCCATAACACTAAGAACAAGTACCTGAAGTAAGGTGTTCGATGAAGAGGGGCCATGAGATACAGGTCCTAATCTTCTTCCATCCAGCTCATAAAGTTCTCCTATCAGACATTTTTTTAATTTAACAAGCATTAACATCTTACTATCAAAAATTAAAAATAAAATTAAGAGCAATCATGAGGATTGAATTCCTATTTTGCATCCTATACGTCAAATCTTAGTTATGGTTACAATCTCTGTTGATGATCTTCGATGAATTATTATGGAATAATGACATTCACAAAATGAAAAAAATAAAATAAATCTTACCATCAACACAGGAGAAGCAAATAAAATGGGTATCCACGTTTGTGTTGATATTGGGTGCCTGTCCAGACAAATAAATATTTTCAATAAGCACAGTACTACTGACCAGAAGACTGCAAAGTGTAACACGCTTCAACTAATCCAGAAAGATGGACGACAATTGGCACTGATAAATATATCATCAAAAGATGCTTTCGGAGATTGTGATTCCTGGAAAAGACGCTTGCAAATAATAAGCCGTAAGTTTTGTTGTTTGATCTAGATCATAGTTCACTTCCAAGTGATTCCTCTACAAAAATGGAGAATATAGGATAGTCATCTATCCTTCATGTAAATTAGCCAGAGTAAAGATGTTTTCTACAGACCTCGTGCAGCTGGATTCAATTATTGAGAATCACCCACTAGAGGGTGCAGTTCCATAATCATAATGAAGGAACATTAGATTCTAACTCTATACATTGCATGAGATGGAGAAGAAACGCGACACTTGACAACCACAAGACCACTCCTCTAGCAGCAATGCAATATCATTTGATTATTTTTCAAAAAAAAAAGAAAAAAAAAATATCAGTTTTCTAGGGATTTGACATTTCAAAATCTTGAATTTAGATGATGAAATAAAAATGTAGATTAGATGGTGAGTTCTTCTAAAAGCAACATTGACAGTGAAACTTCCTAAGTAACCCATATTAGTTAGCCTCATCCTCTCATGTTTGACAGACATTTTCCTAGGGAAAAAGCAAAGTCTTGAGGGATGAGTCTACCAATCTCATGAAGTCCACGGGGAGAGAACATGAGAAAGTACTTCTCAAGACCTTGCAGCTCAAAGAAGGACATATTGCAGTGAACAAGCAGAGTGACACCAAATTTCGATGAAACTGTTGGTGCCATCATTGAAGTTTACCATGTTTGAGCACTAAAACTAGAGCCCTACTATTGTTGGTACACCTCATGAAGTACTCCCATATTAACCACAAGACTTTCTAGGACCCCATATACTTGGGGGTCCCAGCTCCTCACACTTCCAAACAAGTATTTTCCAAGAGGGGGAACCTTGAGGAAAGAACTGGATCTCTAGCAAGGAAGATGCATAGAGCAAACATATTGGGGTTCAAGAGACCAAGAAAATAATACTGTGCCTTGTGCAGGTTGGGACCTGTTAGTGACAGCTTAATCTAAATCATTGAGAATCATCCATGTATTGGTTGAAGGTTGCAACTTTTAGATCCAATGGTATTTAACATAGTATTGAAATATTGAAGATGGATGCAATTTTGTGTTTGAGTCTCTTTGTTGACATTTGTGAAATCTCTATTTGCGTGTTTCATACTTTTGTTTGTATCTTCCTACTGTTCCTCCAGATGCAAGAGGGGGCCACATGTAAAAGAGATTGTTTGTATTAGCCAAGTATAAATTGTAGAGATCCATGCTTTTAGGTCCTATGGTGTCTTACAGGACCAAGATGCGGTAAATGAGCAAGTGAGTAAGTGAGCTTACTTCATGGACTCCTTTCTACTCTCGTCCTATATCTCCATTTTATCTAAAAAGTATTGCATGATAAAGAAAAGGTTGAATTTACATATTATTAGTTACAGTCATTAAAAGTAAGAAACTAGCACTTGCCTCTGTATCACCAGCAGTAGCTGCTATGGAATGTGCTGATTCCATTTCTCTGTCACTTTCAAGAAAAGCTGCACGCTGCGCACACCACAACAATGTACAAGATAATTAGTGCTAATACACAGTATTAAAATTAAAGGAACTATTAAGGTATCATCACCCGAACTAAATGGATAAGAATAAAGTTATAAATTGAACCTCCAATGGATCCATGTGAGCTGTTAACTTGAAGAATTTATCCAGGTAAGACCCTTCAGCTGTCAAAAAGTATGTCAAATCCACAAGAATTCTGAAAGAACATATTTTGAAGCTTCTTGGGGAATGAAATACTACTAGAATATACTTTAAATGTTTAAACTTAGTAAAACTGGAGCCAAAAAATCCCCATGCTTTGGTAGTTCAGAGTCACACTATTAACCTACATTTCGATAAGGGAGTGTGACAAAATTTGTGCAAACAAATTAAAATATATATATATATATTCTTTTTTTCACGTGTTTAAATGTTTATTTTTAGCAATATATATTACATGAGTATCAGTCTATGAGTTAGCAGCAACTAAAATTAACAAACTATAGTGGAAAAGGTCCTTGTCTGCCAACTTTGGACAAAGCAACTAAGCATAGCCACCGGCAAGCAAATAGAGAACAGATTTTCATGGTAGACAAATGACTGACAATACTGAAAAAATTTAACTTGGGACTTCATGATGTTTCATTTTTTGATATGGTGTTCGTCCTCTGTCAATAATGAGTCTGCCATTGCATGGAGTAGGATCGCACCTAATTATCACAGCAACTGTTAGGTGGAGATGTTACAAAGCACTGAGCATGAGACAGAAATTTACCACTTACTATCTTTGTCCTCTTGGTGTCTTTGAACAGGAAATTTGTGCCATGTGCATGACTTCCAGGAGATGAGTTTCCTATTTTCTCCAGTTCTCATTTATTTTTCTAAATAGTTTTGTACTATGAAATTGCTTTTGCAATATTCCCACATGAAGCTCTACTGCTGCTTCAGACATTTGTCAGAGTCAATATAATATTTATCTTCTAAGAGTTATGATAAACTAGGAGGCTTAGCAAATGTTGAGTATGATGTGCTCAAGAGATACTTGAGGGCGACCACTTTGATGATGCCTAGGTTATAGCAAGTCCAAAGTTTTATGTTATGGCTGTGGCTACACACAACACACAAGGTTTTATGTTATGGGTTTGTCAACACACACCATACACACAGAGACACTCACAGACTAACATAGACACACATTCAAATGCACAAGCACACATGCACTCGCAGATGCAGATGCGTAGAGATTAATTAGCAGACTAGAATTTAACATTACAATGGCAGAGCATTGGAAATGCTCAAAATGGGGCTAGGCCACCTCCAAGCATGATATGAAAATTAACCGAATTTTGATGAAATTAGCCAAATTAATTAGGTAATTTAGATAATTAAAACGAAGTTCAGGGATAATTGTAAAATTACAAAATTTTGTCAAAATTTTTGAAAAAAATCAGCAATTTTTTGCCCAAAAAAAATGCATAAAAGCTATGAAAAACAGAACATTTATTAAAAGAATCTATGTGGTGCACAAAAATTCTTTTGTATAATCATAGAGATTGTAAAAAACCAAAAAAAAAAAAAATATTGCTCTACAAATGAAGAAGATTGAAGGCAAAATATGTGCAATTGACAAGTGGCTATCCAAGAAAAAGAAAAAATGAGTTCTAGTCTGCAGGGAAGACAATAGAGAAAAAAAAGAGAAGAGAAAAATAAGCTAAGAGCCTACGAGAAGAGGCATTGAGAAAAGATCAATAAACAAGGTCGTCTATTGTAATCGATAGCAAACATTGAATACACTTGCGCTTGTAGCAACTAGTGAGTCAACGATCAATTGATCTAGGGTTTATGTTTGCAAGACCATTAGGATTTGACAACAAGTTTCTTTTTTTATAACAGTTATAAGTTAATAGGCGCAATGTGCATTAAACATTGTTAATGTTGAAATACACGTTAAAAACCATTATATGCATTTTTTTTATATGTAAAATGTATTTATTTATATTTGTTTTCATTATTTTTGATAGAAATTGAGCATATTTTAGCATTTATATAATATTTTTTTAACTTTTCTAAGTTAACAAATTTTTACAAAAATTCTTTCGAATTTTTTAAACTCTTCGAATCAATTCTAATTTTTGAAAGTTGAAGTTTAAGACGAAGTCGAATTTTTGTTCCTTGCCTCCAACACAGAACCCAAGACGAGATTTACAAACAATCAGCACAATTCCTATGCTACTTTAACATAGAAAACCCAACAATAAACATAGGGCATGCTACCCAATTACAAGCAACCCATACATGATCTAGTCTCCTCAAGGTAAACTCCATCCACTGAAAATCTCAAAAGCACACTTATCCTACGTTCCAGCCAAATACACCATAACACCACAAAAGTTACAACCCTCCAGCGGCATACTTCATATATGTAGAAAACCTGGCATCTCAATACTTAGCCATTTGAAGACTGAAAAGTAGATTGATAAGGCTAAACAGACCAGTGAGAAGCTGTTAGTGAGGAATTCTTAGAATGCAAGCTAGAGGTCGACTTGCGATGATCTTGTTGCATTAGTTCACAGGGCCAACTCTTACACATGGAAAGGAAGAAGAGGGTGTTGCTTGCCACAAATGGAGCGCTTTAGTCCATAAATGGTCAAATTTTTAGTGTTGAAAAAAAAAAAAAGAAAGAGAGAAAGAAAAGACAATTGCAAAGCAAAATTCATTTGCCAGGAGTAGAAGCCTATTTGAAGTGAGAGGGGAAAATCCTCACTCAAATAATCGATCAGTGCCAATGCATGTTCAATCCAGTTCAACTAAAACCAAATATGAATCCACAAAAGGAGATTTAAAAGATGTTAAAACCAAATGGTTTGGTCAAAAGGAGGTTGTTCGCACGAGGGGAGTCGGTTAATTCTACAAGTTGGTTTTGGGGTCTTTGACAAGTAATGGAAGAGTACGAGATTGCCCAAATATTGGAGTAAAACAAAATGATAATAACTTTTCTCTAAAG
Organism: Tinospora cordifolia; assembly: GCA_030144865.1. Classification (NCBI taxonomy): domain Eukaryota; kingdom Viridiplantae; phylum Streptophyta; class Magnoliopsida; order Ranunculales; family Menispermaceae; genus Tinospora; species Tinospora cordifolia. Next base: position 11,758 of record JAJIYU010002905.1, on the reverse strand, counting down.
AAATGAACATTAACCCCAAGTAAGAATACTAAAAAGAACTGTGAACAACATTACATGGCATTTGCAGTTCTAGAAGGAGAAAGAAATATTTTGAAAGGAACACAAAAGGGCATGTAAACAGACATAACAAGGAAATAAAGAAAGTGTAAGCCAAAAGTGAGGAAAGGAAAAAAATACAAGAAAGTCTAATTAAAGTGGCACGCTCGATGATATTAATGAATCCAATCAAGACAAAAGATATAAAATAAAATAAAATAAAACTTAAAAAAATGAGCTCAACTCGAAAGATATACCCATTCGAAGCAGGGGCGTGCATCAGTTGTCAAGCTTGAAACCCAATCCAATTTGATTGAAACTGAATTGAGCTCAAATTGTTTGGACAATATTATTCAAGCCCATTGGGACTAAAATGTCATGGACTCAAAAAACTACTGATTCTTCTATTTATATTTTTTTCTTTGTTAATATTCCCCTCATTTATCTTCTAACTAGTGTCTAGCCCACATCCTTCCTCCACACTTCTCTCTACATCCATTGATCCCCCACCGTGTGTAGCGCCACGAAATGTCTAACACTTAACCCATAGCCCATTCATACGAATGCCCGATTCTATAAGTATGTGATTGATAAAAATAAGTATCTATTATGTTTTGATGTTTGGTGTATGTTCCATGTGATACTTGCATGTTTGATACATGTATGACGTGTCATTTTATGTCGATTCGGAGATATCTTTATGATAGGTATGACAAGCAGACTTAAGAATGTTTGAAATGAATCTGAAACATGTCTATATATAGCAATCAATATATTATACACAAAATAGCAACGCGCACTCAGTGTAGCGAAAAGAAGAATAACTGGAACTAGGGAAACTAGAACAGGGTTCTTCTCAATCGGAATGTGTTCCGCATTGGCCAAAATGTTTCTAGGCCAAAAGTGGTTGTGAAATGCATTCCTTGGGCTGGAACACGAACTAACTGGGCAAAACACAAAAAAGATACCATCTTGTGGGCCCCACTCGTGACTTAGACCCCCCATATCTCTCATTTGCATGTTTAAGATCATTGAGAGAGGGAAGAAAGAAAGAGAAGGAGAAGAGTGGTGGAGAGTAAGCAAAAGTGTTTAAGAAATCTTGTTGTAGTTCATCTAGGGAGAGATAATTATCTTTCTTCTTCCAAAAATCTTTGCATCAAGTTGATTAGCTCCATTTCAAGCTAAAATATAGGGTTCAATCTTGGAGGTGGCCTAGACTTGAATGAGTTTTGCAAGCTCGGTTCCATACATGGTAATCTCCCCAATTTCTAGTTTGAAATTGGTGGAACTTCTTTGTACATGGACCTACCCTTAGTCCATGGACTTAAAGCTTCCCAATGGGTTGCACGTCCACTATGCTAAGCTTGAAAATGGTAAATGGTCATGCATGATATTTTTTAAGGTTTCTGTAGAGTCTAGTTCAAATGACTATAATTTGGTTCATAAACCTAGGGTTAAGCATATGGCTTGCACATAAAGTTGTCAGTTACATTGAATTAATGGACATATTTGATGAATGCTTCGAACTATTTGGGAAGAGATATGGTAAAACATGGTGACCTAGTTCAAATTGATAACATGGCCTGTTATGGAAATTCCCAAGTTTTTTGGGTTTTTAATGCTCTTGATCTTGGAAAATCAGATTGAGTTGAATTATATCAGTTATCAAATTGGACATGAATAATGATAATCCATGCTATGAATTGAGTTATATTGACCTTGTAGTGATTAGGCCAACTTGTTGGCTTGACTTCCTATTAAGATTTTGCTTGATGTTATGGTTTGAATAATGGTAACTATAGGGAAATGGATGGGTGGTGACCAAATTAATACAGATTAGGTTAAATGACATTTAATTGACTCATGAATCGTTAAGCATTAGCCTAATGTTAGATTTGGGCTAATCTCATGAGTAAACATAGTTAATGCGTAATGAATGGATTGTGAATTGGATATTGATGGCCATGGCATGGGAATTAAGGTTCATGTTGAAAGATTATGTTTGGGCATGAGGTTAGTGCTTAGGAAATGATCATGAATGAGTGTAAATATACAGGTAGTAGATCATGGTAGTTGATGGATATGAGTATGAATATGGCTTACATGATGAGATGAAACAACCTCTCATCTAGCTCCATAGTGAGAAGTTGTTCTCTATGTTTATCTTTTCTGTCATCAAAATTGAACTATACTTGCACGTTTGAAATCATGGAAAAGTATTATCAAAAAATGGATGTGTAAAATTCTATGGATTGGTACGCCAAGACCATTAACAAGGGTTGAGCTTAAAAACATTCATAAGTTGGGACTCCTCTTACAAACGGTGGCCAAGCTAAATATGTTAGAGGTATGGTAGTACCTTTCATAGAAGGGATTTCGAATAAAAAGATGTTATACCTTGTGGCTAGAAGGTGTCAACATACTGCTATGGAGGATCACTACCATTGTAATAATGTGGATCAATGATTTAAATATGGAAGGATCTTTGCCATAATAATGAAGTGGATGAATGATCCTAATGTGAAAGCTATGCCTTGAAAAGGAGGAGTACCTTATAGGTTTACATAGCAAAGCATTGAATGTGTAATATGGATATGTGAGTTGTTTTGAACTTGCATGTAGATATATTGATCCTTGCTACTAATGTATTATATGTTTACATGTTCATGAGCATCATTCATGCATACATAATTTATTTAATGTATAATTGATGGCATATTTGAACACTATTCACTAGGCATAGTTGGCTTTATCATCATCATCTTTAAGTACCATTGATGAAGGCAAAGGGATTGTCATTAGATGCATACCTAGCCACCAAGGCACAAGATATTTTGATGTGAGTATGGAGATGATTTTCTTACGTGATGTGATGAAGTGCATTTACAAATGTATGCATACATACGTGATTGTTCCGCATGTTTAAAACTAGATGGTGAGGACGATTGTACATACACTTTATGATGATAGCCTTGTGGCCTTGAACTTGATGGTGATGGGTTTACATTTCTTGACCACTTCACCCTGATCATCGATGGACTATGGATGTAGATACATGATATAGATATTTTATTCATGTACATGGAGATCATCTATCTTGTAATTGTGTAGTTGTGGACAGTAAAATTGTTGTAGGGACCAGTGTTGTCAAGGCGGTAAGGCGGTTTAAGACAGTAAGCCTCAATAAGGTGAGGCAGGGCCTAGGCGAGGACTAGGCGGCGCCTAGGCGGTCCTTAAAATAACTATTTAAAGATCCCTGAAGAATTATTTATTTATTTATTGGTCCCTTACCCAATATATATATATATATATATATATATATATTTCCTAAAAAATTGTTTAATACTTTTTTATAATTTTATTTATTTATATTTTACATTAAATTAATTAATGATATATAAATTATAAAATTATAAACAATGACATATTAGATATTATGATAAAATCATGATCATCATAAGTTCACATACTTCATATTCATAACATTTAAAAAAGAAAAGCTAATTTTGCACGCACGAGTGTGAGAGAGAGAGAGAGAGAGAGATACATAAAGAGATAGAAGAGAGACGTAAATAGAGAGAGACAGAAAAGAGACCTAGATAGAGAGAGAGAGAAGAGAAATGTAGAAAGATAGAGAGGAAGAGAGTAGAGAGAGAGGAGGGACGTAGAAAGACAGAGAGGGAGAGATGCAAAAAGAGAGAGACATAGCAAAGAGAGCTGGAGAGACGTAGAAAGAGAGCAGAGAGAGAAAGGGAGAGATATGCACAATGAAATGGAGAGAGTCGTCGGAGTCACTCACTGAAAAAGACGTCGGAGTTGCTTGCCGGAGTGTCGAAGATGATCGCCAAAGTCTCAGAGATGATCGTCGAAGTTGGTTCGAGTCGTTTGACTTTAAGAGGTTTGAGAACTGAGTTATTAGATTTAGGTTAAAATTAAAAAATTAATTAATTAATTAAAAGTCGTCCTATTTTTTAAAAATTTACAGACAAGCCCTCCTAACGCCTAGGCCACCGCCTAGGCGTTGAGAGGGCCTGGACGCCTAAGCGACGCCTTGACAACACTGGTAGGGACCTATAAGTCATGCTAGTAAAGTTGAGGTTTGTAGGGTCTTAATCATGCCATGGTGGAGATGGTATGGTCGGGGATGGCTGCATTGGATGACTCACTCCAACATTTCACTCATTGTCCCCACGAGTGACAGTGGTCCAGAGTGTAGGGTCACCAGACCTCAATACTTGCACCCCTTCAATTACCATTCTTGTGCACTCGTCCCATCTCTATTCAATTGTAAGCTACACAATTTTTAACATAAATATGACTGCGTCAATTCTTTTAAATAACTTATAAATATTTTTTTGAATTACATATGCATTTTTACATGACAAAATTTGGTACATTATAATGGTATTAAATACATCAATAAATCCCTTAAATCCAAAATAATTAATTAAATAAAAGACTATAATCAAATTGTAAATTATTCAAAAAATAATATAATTCCAATATAAATCTAATTACATTCAAATTCAGTTTATCATTATTTTTTATTCAGCTCTAAGTTGACACAAAAGACTAGGGTTGTCGCCATGTGATTGGGTGGTCAAGAATTGAAGCCATCAAAAGATTTTAAAAAAATAATAAAAAAATAAATGCAATGCAAGATAAAGGTACATGATAAGCACATTTTTAGGCACACTTCACGATTGATTATATGTTGTTCTAGGTGAATGACTTGATGGGTTTCACACTAAGTTCACGATTGATTTTGTAGGTCTTAAAATTGTTTTCAAGTGATCTTAAAATGATGACCAATGGCCATGCAAAGGAAAGAAGAAACAATCCAAAAACAACCAAAGAAATGTGAGAAAGCATTGTTAAATGTACAGGAAAAATTGCAAAGGCAGCAAATTGGGCACTGCAGTGCCCAAACCTTTCAAAAAAAGGCACTTCACAACACCACGGGCATTGCGGTGCCCTTGGTTGGGAAGCCATGGCATCCATATTAGAAGTCATACTTCTTTCATGATTTTGCACTGAATTTCCTCCAATCAAATCTGATTGTCATGAGATTTTTTCCTCCTTCCTTCAATCTAAGAGCACATCATTAAGAGAGGTTCTGGAAACACATTAAAGAGGAGAACAAAGTAGAAGAAGCAAGTGCAACAAACGAAGAAAAGTGGAGAAGCTGAAGTTGATCCAAGTGTTGTTGGAAGTTAATAATTGTTTTCATTTTTTTCTCTTGTGTTTACTTTTTCATAATGTTGAATCTTATAGATTTCATGTTTTTATATTTGATTATGGAGCAGATAGTTTCCAGGATTGCAACTGCAGCTCAAATGAACCCTGGATTTATATTATTTCAAATTTCAGATTTTATTATTTAATCTTGAGTTGTTTGATATAGTCTATGCTTATTGTTTTTAATTAATAGATCAAACCACATCAGATTATAGTGATGTAGTTAAACAAGATACTTTTACTTCAGCATCAGAATTGACTTTTAAACAAATAATGGCTTTTGATTAACAAGTCAAATTAGTAATTGACATAAAAGAAGTAATGAATATATCTAGGTGAATTGTAAGGGAAAATTGTAGTCTGGGGTTTTAATAATTGATTGATTTAATTTCAATTTTTCGTTTTAATTAGAAGTTTTTTTTTTCTTTAGTATTAATTTTTAATACTTGTTCATATTACTATTAGACTGAAGTAATTTTAATAATTACCTAGAAACTAGTACAAATCTCTATGGGAACGAATACCCACTTATCCTTATATTAGTTGTTTACAATGTTGTGTATTCGCAATTATTTACAACATTACACACAATAAACCCAAAGTGGTCTAGTGCTTTCCATGAGACCCTGCATAAGCAAAAGCTTTGTGCACAGGATTGCACTTTTATTTATCTCTGAATGTAAATATGATAACTAAAGTTTATGTTTTAACAAATGATTACATATAATCTTTCAAATACCATGTATTATACAAAAGGTTTAATTGAGATTATAATTTTAGATTTGACAGATACTTTACTACAAAGAATCAAAGTCACAAGAGTAATATAAACATCATAAGGGAGATGACTGATAATTTTACAAGTTATTGAGAGGTCCTCACAGATTAACCATGATAGAGTTTTAAATTTTTTTTTTTTTTTTTTTTTTGAAGTCAGAAATCCAAACATTTTTGTTCTTAATGTCTACCACAGCCACCAATGGCACACATTCTCAACTTTGTCCTTAGCTTTAGGAAATCATCCATCCATATCTTTGAAATTTGCATATCTCACTCCTTTTGAAGGTGTTAAAATATCATTAATAAAAGCAAAGTCCAAAGTCCAATCACAGTCTATAAAACCTGTGCAACCAACTACATATGGTTTAAGCTAGTAACATAGTCAAAGAGAAAAAAATCACAAAACATGCAAGTGTTCAAGAGAATCCTAATCTCGATCATATAGATTTAGTAATTGCTTTGGAAATGATTTAAAGTGATGAGATACATTAGCATATCTTACACATTTAGTCACCATAGCCAGTTCAAAAAGGTGAACAAGTGCACACAAAATGATTTCCTCCACAACAGATGGACAACCAGGGCCTAATCAATGATAATCACCTAGTTTGTGCACAAAATTCTCAGTAAACAGTTCTTGACCTAAGTGTTCTCAATGTAGTCTCTAACAAGTCTTTTGATGCTCACAAAGCAATATAACTTAAGGTGCTAATGGTTTGATTGAGTATTTTTTTTAATCACTAAGATGAGCTAAAAGATCAATTCAAGAATCAAGGATATCAAGTCAACCAAGTGGATCAAACAAATTCAAACCCAAAAATTTAACAAGTTAACTTGAAGATAGCAGATGGAAGATCAAAGAGTATTAGCAGTAGGTTGTAATCTTTCTTGTCCTACATTGCTCACTTATTTTAAATTCATTCCATTCTTGCCTTCGCTATGTTTATCTAGTCAAAATTTTTTAAGAAATTATCATTATCATATACATCCGACCCCTTAGGTATTTTTCATGATATTTAATCAAATTATTTTGATTTATTTAATTTATTTGACAAGTATGATTTAATCATAAAATTGTATCCTTTATAATATTTTCACACTGCTTTCCAAAGTACATGCATTTAACAAAATTTAGCATTTCAACTAGCTCTTGACCCAGTCAAATAATTGACTTCATACAAAAAATGTGTCAACACTTGTTTTGAACTTGTTGAACTTTATCAGTTTGCATGTTCTAAAATTAATCAAAAGGAGACTCGACGAGAAAATAATTTTAAAAATTAAGTACAAGAAAAAATTAGAATATCATATTTCTAAAGGAAAATATGGGCACCACAATGGAAATGAGCTCCCCATAATAAAAACATGTTTCATCCTTAAAACTGTGAAATTTCATGTAAAGGAAACAAATGTGCTCCCTTAAAAAGTGTGCTTCCTTTGCTAAACTGTTAGACGCAATTTCCGATAATTGAAACAAAACATGTTCCCCATAGGAATCATGCTTTGTTTGGAAAAATAGAAACTAGTGTATGAGACTTGAAATGAGCTTCGACATGGAAGCACACTTCAGGTCAAGTTCTCAATGATTGCAGGAAATTAACAAAAATGTGCTCCCTCAGAAAATGCGCTTTGTTGCTTTGATGAAAATTCTCAAGTATTCTTTGATGAAAACTCTCAAAGTATTTCTAATTGTACATACATACAAGTTTCGATTTGGACTTGATAAAATGAATTTCATGAAGAATTGAAATGCACTACCTAAAGGAAGCACACTTTGTGTGTCAAACTGCATAGAGCCAAACTGCACACCCTTTGGAAACAAATTTTGATTTCTTAATTGAGAATAGTTTTAGATGACAGGAAACGGATTCCCTCAATGGAAGCGCTCTCTGTCTTAAAGTGCCCTATAAGTGTGCCCTCCTATTCTCTCTTGGACCTTTTGCAAAATCCAAACTATGTTGGTTATTTGTATGCTTTCAAAGTTTTAAACATAAAAAGGGTTTTTGCGCTAAAAGATTTTTAAAATCATTTTAGCTTTGAATGAAAAGATTGAAGAGTGTTTATCCCCAAAATTTTCAAATTTGTCCCTTTCAAAACCAAAGTTTACCTCAAGTCATCATCTTCCATTCTTAGAATACATTTTGTGAGATTTTGTTGAGTTTTCACTAGTGGTTATTCTCATACCTTTCAAGTCAAAATCTCAAGCTTGATACACTTTAGCTTGAGCTTCAATATATATATCTCTTGGCTAAAGTTCTCTAGACTCTTTACAAGGTTGTCACCCCTTTGATTGAGTTCTTCATTTCATGTCTTCATCAATCAAAGGTAAGTAGTATTAATCGAGACTTATCATCAGACCCTTGAAGCATCATTCATACTACAGTTGCATGATTTCCAACAACCATCATTTGAGAAATATGGATACACAACAATTATATGGCTGTAAGTTTCCTTTGCATGAGCTTTTAATTTCATATCTTATATAAAATGAAATTTAATATCTTGTGGTTTATTGTAATTGATCCAACTGTGTAGAACAAACATTTAGGATAATAGGTAACTTGGATCCAAGGTTGGGGTCTACATATAGTTTCATCCTTTGACTTAGAAGGGGTCTAGTAGTTCCTCCTCAGCTTAAAAAAAGGATATTCGGCCTTTCATTTGCCCATAAAAATGAACAATTGATTCTTCCTTAGCTTGTAAAATGATAAGTTTATCTTGAGCTTGTAAGAGACATTTTTAACATCCCTAGCTTGTAAAAGGACAATGATCCGGAAATAGACAAATGTATTAATTTGATTGACGTCAATTAAGTGAAAACGAGATAGTGGAATCCTAGAAAGGTTTTCGTAGGGTTAGAGTAGGAAAGGGGATTTCTCCAACCATGTAAAAATAGTGTTTTGCATTTTATTCCCGCACCTAATTCTTACAGTTAACTAAGTTGATAGATTCTTTTAATCAACTTAAGTTTTAGGCTTCAACTCAGATAATCTAAGATTTATTTTTAGGTACATAATCTATTTGACTAAATGCCTAAACTAATCTAAGTAAAACATAAGATTAAGATCTAACTGAATTAAGCACTTTACTGTCCTTACTAGGCTATTATAGGTTTAACTTACCAAAATAAAAAATTAAAAATAAAAAATATTAGAGTGTTAAACATGCTAGTAAAAGGAATTTTAACTAAGCACATTGAACACTTGAACCATTAACTTAGGCAATTGCACAAGCTAAAAAAATTTTAGAAGTGACCATCCTGACTATATCACCCAATTCATCCCCCTCTTGGGTAATCTAACAACCTTTACATGCTTACCTAAAGTAACAAAATATATGATAAAAATTTATGATTTCAATGCAAACTGTAAACCAAGTAATATACTTACAAAGTCTGATATCTGAAGTGACATTCCCAATGGCATGGAGAAGTCCAATTGTACCACAAGCATTTCCAACAGTTTGTCTCAAGAAATACACTCTACCACTTGATTCCTAAAACCAATGTATCATTTGATTCTATAAGTTCATAAGAAGAAGCAAGTGGCTAATACTAAAATGACTATCTAAAAGAACTCGTTGATGCACACCTATATAAATGTACATACACAAATAGGATCAAACAGTTCACATCACTCACAGCCACAATAATAAAACAAACAGAATTAGGTCACCGAAAATTTTAAGCAAATGCCACCAAGAACAAAGTTGAGTTCAACTTAAAAACATTAACAGTATTATGTTAGCCAAACTCTCCACCTTATCTTATCAATTCAATTTAACTTAGACTACCCATGTTGACATGAATGACAACCACCAACAAAGTTCTGTGCTCTACATCTCAACTCTGCATTTAAATAATGTTTACCAAATTCTCAAGACATAAACAAAAAGAAAGAGAACAAAAATAACTAAATGCACTTAAAGATGAAAGTCGGGTAATGGTGCAAATTACTACTAAACATACTTTTTTTGCCTTGTCCTCATCTAGCACTCTTTCTGCTTCAGTCTGAAACAGGTGACCAGCCATCAGCCCCGATGTTAGTACAACTTATCAAAAGCTACCAACAGAGACAGATCTCCTCAAAAATCATAAGAAAAGAAAATATCAATTATTCTACAAACAAAAAAGAATTGTTACCTCATCGCTAATGGGAAAAAGGAAGAGAACAGCAAGAACAGGCTTTGGAACCATATCCAATAGCTCATCATCCAAACCATACACATCACCGAACTCTGCTTCATCCTCAGGAAGGCCAAGACCCCAAAGGAACTGCATCATGGCAGTATGATGCAATTTCAAATATTGAATTGACCAAATGTAATAAACTTTTCCAATGAACATAATAATTTTTTTTGCATATATTGTTTTGTTGACAAGCTGAACATCCTCGTCAAGACATCAAGGATCAAAATATCCCAATAGACTAAAATCTCCTTCAACTTAAATACCATATATTTTCATCTTCCATATACAAAACCTCGTGATAAACAAAATTCCAAAACTATCTATACATGTACGTATATTTGGCGGACATGCAAAACTGATGCTTCTACAATGCTCAGTGACCTAAATAGGGATAGAATTTCAACACTATCCAAGTGTTTCTAAGGCTGATCACTCAACGAAGTCAATGAACCTCGTCCGACTTAAGATCTTTCTTAAATTTGAAATTGTAGCATCAAAATCAACAACGAATAGAACAGTTCCATTATCATTCCGCTTCAAAATACCTTTTCATTCCTCTTCGCCTTCAACACTACAACAACCAGCGGTTGATGCTCCCTTACAACACTCCGCTCAAATTCCACCTCGCTTCAAGCATTAAACCCCGGATTCAATCCAGCAGCAAACACAGAAAAAAAAAGAACCAACAATAACGAAAGTATTCCCACTTTTAAACACTAAATTAGATCGCCACAGCTTCAGTAGATAATCAGTAAACCAACTCAAGAGCATTCAAAACATTCGCAAAGATTTCGGCCCCCGATCTCGAACATGAATCTCGCAGAGGTTGCAGCACAAATGAATAAGTAAATTCAACCAATCTACCGATACCATAATGATAATTCACACACATACACACAGAGACCAATAATAATAAAAAATAATAAAAAAAAAATTGAAGAGAACGATTGAGACAAGAAGATAGAGGAGATTGAGAGGAGTGCCTGGTTCATGACATCAGGGTTAGCTTCGAGTGGAAGCCATCGTTTAGCCGAAGAGCTTTCGTCTGGTGTCGCTGAGCTCGCCATTGCTCGATTTCGAAGGAAGAATCCTCGCAAAGCTTCTTTTGAAGTGAGGCCATTTCACTCTCTTTTTATCGAGGGAGAAGACAGCTGTGGAGAGAACATGACACGTGGAAGACACTTGACGTTAGAGAGGAGCATTGGGAAAAAAAGACCATTTTAGGCTTGATAATTTTTTTATATCCCATTTTAGGCTTTAAAAAATTGTATTTTTCTTTTTAGACAATTCATTGCCAGCTGGGCGCCATGTCAGCGCCCAGCTGGCTGCTTCTTAATTTAAAATTTTTTTTTTATTTTTTTAAGGCATGCCGCCCATTGAATGGACGGCATCCCTTATTTCAATATTTTTTTTTTTAAGTTTGAGGCATGCTGCCCATTGAATGGGCGGCATGCCTCAAATTTTTTTTTTTTTATTTTTTTTTTTTGTTTTATTTTTTATTTTTATTTTTATTTT
>JAJIYU010002904.1:0-28554 GCA_030144865.1 Tinospora cordifolia | reverse complement strand
ATAATGGATTAAATAGATGGAATGATTCACTGGGCTGTGTAGCTCACCCCCTTATTTTTCACAATAGGAAATTGATCAGCCTGCGCGGAGATTGTTCCTTAGAAAGTTTTTTATTTAATTTTATGTAGGGCAAATAGGCCCACGTGAACTCATGTATTTTTAGCTTTAAATTTATTGTTCGCTGTAATGGAATATTGTACTTGGAATTGTTAAATGAACACATGAAGGATCTTCTTTACTATGATGTCATTTTTGTACATAGACTAATGTACACAGGAACCCTAATGCATTTGGGTCTAAGAAGAAGAAAATGTAGCACGGGCCCGTCTCCTGGGTATCCCAAGATTTTTGATCAAATAGAATTGAACCGTCAGATGACGTGGAAGATGGGACTTGGAAGGCGGGGTGTTACAATAATCTACCCCATATTGTTGCTCGTAGCTTTTAGCCACAAGTCTTGCTTTATATTTTACAACTTCTCCTTTTTAATTTAACTTGGTCTTGTAAATCCACTTCACTTTAATAGGGATCTTTCCCTTTAGAAGTTCAACTAGCTCCCAAGTTTCATTTTTTTTAATGGAATCAATTTCTTAATCCAATGCTTGTCTCCATTTTGCATCTTGTAAATTGCCTTCAAAAGTTATAGGATCAACATCAACAAAAATGCAAAATTGGTAAATCAATGTCTAACATTGATGTTGTTGAGGCATAGATATCAAAAATGCTTCTGAATTTTCTTGGAGTCATCGTCACTTAAAGAAGATGATGATGAAGATGAAGAGGGATTGGCACACCATCACAATTATTATTTGGATGTTTAGGTTCTTCATTGATGACAATAGATTTTTGTTTGACATTAATGTCCCAATTCCAAGATTCTTCTTCATTAAACAAGACATCTTGACTTATAATGGTCTTCTTCATAAGAAGATTGTATAACTTTTAAGCTTTAAAATTTTCACTATAACCCACAAGTATACATTTTTTGAATTTGTCATCAAGCTTTTGTCTCTGAGAATTGGACACTTGGGAGTAATCGATGCTCCCAAATACTCGAAGATGGCTAACACTAGGCTTCTTACCACTCTAAGCTTCATATGGTGTCATGCCATGAACACTTTTAGTGGAAGCACAGTTTAACAAATACACCATGCATGCAACTTCTTTAGCCCAAAAAGTGTTTAGTATTCATTGAGTTTTTAACATGCTTCTAGCTAGCTCCATGATGGCTCTATTCTTCTTTTTAGCAACTCCATTTTGTTGGGAAATATACCGAACAGTGAATTGTTGACAATTGTCGTACTCTTTTAAAAAATTTTAGAGACCAACATACTTTCCATCACAATCATAACGCAGGGTCTTGATGGAGTAACCACAGTCATTCTTGACCATGGAATTAAAGATTTTGAAGTACTTTAGAACTTTTGATTTATCCTTCAAAAAATAAATCCATGTTTTTCTACTATAATCGTCAATAAATGTAAGAAAGTATCGATTACCTCAAGAGAAGGTGTCTACATTGGTCTGCATACATTCCAGTGAACTAACTCAAGACACCTATATGCTGTCCACATACTTTTGTTGGGAATATTGCTACCAAGTGCACACCCTTCACATACTTGATTTGGATGATAAATGTCTGGCAAACCATTCACCATTTCATGCTTAGACATATGAGTTAATGTGTTGAAACTCAAATAGCCAAATCGTAATATCATAACCATGATGGTTCTTTCACGATAGTACTAAAGTAAGAAAATATCTTAGTTTTGATCTTCAACGAAAACATCTTGTTATTGGTTATCTTCATCTGAACAACAAGCTTATAGTTCATATCCTTGATCTCATATGTATCATTGTTAAACTTGACATGATATTGTTTTAGCAGTAATTGTCCAGTACTAAGAAGATTGTGTTTAAAGCCAAGGACAAAAAAAATATTACAAGTGTGTTTGGTACCTTATTTTGTATGCACCAAAATGTCGTCGCTGCCTTTAACTTGAAGCTTTTTGTCATCTCCCATTCTGACTTCACTTTGGACTAATTCATCCAAAGTTGTGAATGCATTTTGATCATATAGTTACTACAACTACTATCAAAATACCATATTGCATCTTGGACATTCTCTTGTCTAGCTCAAGTAAGAAATATTGTTCCTTCATCAAGATCTTGGATGTTCTCATGCACGAAGGAGGTTTAATCATCATTCTTTTTTGACCAACAGTTGGATTGGTAATGTCCAAATTTCTTGTAATTGTAACATTGAACTTGTTTCTGATTTTGACTTCTTATGTGATTGCTTCCACGTCCTCTTCCTCCTGTAGATAACATATGTGAATTGTCATCCTTTTGATATTCTTGCTGGTTTTTTTTTGGTTTCCTTGACTCCTTCTACATCCACGATTGATGTTACCTCCTTTTCTTCTTTTAGAACCTCCTCTAAAAGAAACTTGCGTTTAAAATGCTTGCTCTAGAGGAGTAAAATCAAGCTATTGGAACCGGAGTTCATGGGATTGTAATGATCATGAGATTGTGATGATCCCATCAAGCTTTCCAAAGACATTGTAAAAAGATCTTTGGACTCTTCAATGGCAACAACAACGTACTTGAACTTTTGGGACATACTGCGAAGAATCTTTTCAACAACTCTTTGATTAACTATATTTTTTGCATTTTGCCACATTTGATTTACTATGGCAATGACTCGGCTAAAATAATCTTCAACAGTTTTCGAGTCCTTCATGCATATGGTGTCAAATTCACCACGCAAAGATTGTAATCTTACCATTTTGACCTTATCTTCTCCCTTGTATGTATTGTACAGAGTATCCCATGTTGGCTTTGTGAAAATGGTTGTTGACATCCTCTCGAACACTGGATCATCTACCACTTGAAAGATGAAATAAAGTGTTTTGTTGTCCTTGTTTCGATTCTCCTTCAACTCATTGCCTTGTTGTTGGGTAAGTCTGGCTTGAGTTTCTGGTTCAACATAGGCATTCTCAACTATGTCTCATAAGTTTTATGACTTGTACAACACCTTCATCTGTGTACTCCATTAAGTATAGTTCTTCCCATTGAACTTAAGAAGTTGGGGCTACAACATGTTATTGTTGGAAGCCGTGGAAATTAACCTAGCTCTAATACTACTTTGTTGGAAATGTAGTGAGCACACAAACACTAAACAAAAAAATACTCAAGAAAGAGATGAAGAATTTGAATTTTGTACTAGAACTTGTGTAATTTGTTTGATGATCAAGAGAGAAATACAAGAGGTATTTATAAGAATCTACCTATTAAATATATACGTGAATCTAAACATACATTAACTTATAAGTTCGTGTATCACACACCACTAGATACATACATGTATATTATTAATTTCTATTACGTTTATAAAGCTAGTAAAATATGAACTCATTAATTAAATAGGTACATTCATCATAATAACTCTCAATGAATCATATTTACTATAAATATAGGTTAAATCTCTAACAATTCAATCATCTTACCTTAAGGCGAAGGCTTTAACTAGCTGAAATCTCCTTCTTTACCGTCATTCTCCGATTTGTCCAATCAATTTAATCCTCACCCATCAAGCCTCTTGGATTGCCACCAAACACTTACGGGTTGAAGCTTGCAAGTTGAAGCTATAGAGGATGGGAAGAAAGTGGGCTTGTAGTGCTCGAAAATGAGGAAGAGGAAGAAAAAGTTTGAGAGAGAGGATGTTTTAAGAAGGTGTTCGAGATTCACTTAAACTTGCCATCTAACATCCTCAAATGTGATCTCTGTCCATGCTTAAGCCACCTCAAGCCCCTTTTCCTTTTTGATAGCCACAGTCGTGAATATGAATGAAAGAGACACATCTAAATATTTTAGGGAATGAGGTTGTTGAAGATTTTAAATGTATAATAAAATTTGGCTTACAATTTAATTGTACTTTTGTGGTCGACTAGTTTAGAAAGTAGAGGATTAACAAAACTTGTGATTGTTTAGATGACCTCTACCACCAATATCTAACACAGAAAAAAAAAATTATATATATATTTATATTTATATTTATATTTATTTATTTTGTTACGTTGCATATTCTATATATATATATATTTCTGGTTGTGGTTGTGTAACTGATTAATCAGCGTATATTTTTATAATCCTTTTTGGCCTCATTCAGCATGCGAAAGCGACGACGTTGCCGCTGCGCTAACAACGGTTTCAAGTTCGTTACATGCTTGGTGCTCTAACAAGACACTAAACGAAACAAAACAAAACTAGCTTTACTTTTTATTCGTAATCAGATAGGATCAGGCAACGACGCGCGGCGGCACGCCAATTTAGTTCCGCGTCAGGCATGCCTCTTTTATATTCTCCGACTATTTAAATTTCTTCGTAAATGGCCACTCTAATTAGCACACAGAAGAGAGACATGAAAAGCAAAGAAGAAGAAGAAGAAGAAGAAGAAGAAGAAGAAGAAGAAGAAGAAGAAGAAGAAGAGGAAGAGGAAGATAAGTATGTAATAGTCGGAGGAGAGAAAACAAGTATAGGAGATGTGTTTCGGGCGATGGTGTCGTGGGACAGGCGTAGCTTGGACAAATTATCAACATCGGTAAATGGCGTGGACAGTGGCGATGAAGATCACAGGTGGATCATCATTGTATCGGTTTTGGTTAGGAAGATACTTGCTGTTATGGGAAAGCCCATGGAATGGAGTGGTTACTTTCTAGAGTTTCTTCTCAATCTTCTCTCCCACAACGGCCAACTGCTTGGTTTAATCTACAATTTTCTCTCAGGTAATATTGTAATTTAAGCTCCTATCCTATTATTTGCTCTCTCTCTCTCTCTCTCTCTCTCTCTCTCTCTCTCTCTCTCTCTCTCTCTCTGTCTAATGCTATTTATTCGTATATCAGATTCTAAGTGGTGCTATAACATAGAATTGCAACAGTGAATTTAGTGTTTTTGTGAATAACATTATAAGTCTGTCCCCAAAATATCTAATTAACCTAGTATGCTTAATTGGTATTACTTAAAAATAGAGTTGTAACCTAGTATGTATAATTTCTAAGTGTTAAAGAGAGTGTAATTAACATAACTATACTATGAATTTATATTTTTGTATAGTAATTAATTAAATAAATATCATAAACTTTGTCAATTGCTCAGTATATATATATACAGCTACACACACAAGACACCATAAAATATTGTACTGCTTTAATATTTAAGAGAAATGCAAGGAAACACTGTACATGACTCAAAATGAGTCTTACTTTTGCTTCCATCCAAACAAATAAAGTAAGAGACTAATAATTGTGGAAGTTAAATTGGTAAAATTAAACATTAAAGGCCACATTAATATATATTTACAATTGTTAAACGAATAAACACATATCTTAAGGTGCACATCACTTTTTATTAACAGCGTCAATAAACATCACATCACAAGTTGTGATATTTGTTGTTCAAAATGATGTTTATATATAAGACATTTTCTTAAATTTGTCCTTATGTTTTTGTAGCTGGCGTATCATTCAATATTTTATGAGTTTTTCTTTATTTCTTTCATTAATATGAGTTATCGATATTATTATCTTATTTCAAAACTTTAATAGACTTATTGGTCTAAAGTTTTAGGATACACAAAAATGACTTTATATTTGCTTTTTTTATTTTTTTGTAATTGAAGCGCCCATATTATTAATGAATGCATGCCGCAATTTGTATATTCCTCATTTATGCAATGATTGGAAAAGTTACAATTATTCTAACAGTCACTTTAGTATGATCCAAAATTACATATCCAAGTAGTGAAACGTTTGTTTTCGTAAACATTGCCTAGCTCTAAAGGCTTATATTTGAATTTCTGTATATATAATTTCAGGAGTTTGAATTTTTATATAAGGTTAATAAAGATAGGAGCTACGCTTTTTCAGTCTTTAGTGTTAGTGTCCTCTATCATGTGTTGGAAATCAAAAAAAAAAACATCTTTCATAAGGGTAAGATTTACGAGTGAAGGTGGGGTTGAGACAGGGAAGGTGGTAATTCCCGGGAGGAACTCAGCATCATTCATGAGCGCAATTGGGCATTTGGATGGACGAATAGATTTGTTCAATTACAATACTGATCGCCTTGGAGACAACACCATTAATGTCATTATGCCCAACAGAGATCTAATGGACCTCTGCGTCATGGCTTCCAAGTTGGCCTATGAGAACTTCACCTTCATCAAAAACATTGTCACTCACCATTGGAAGGTACCCCCGTCAACAAAATTACTACTATTGCTCTCATTTCAATGAAACTTATAATGTTTTTTTCTACTGCTCACTGATATATAAGTTTATGCATTTGTGCACGTTTCCTGCTCTGAATTATAATGATTTCAAGATGCACTTTGTCGAATTCTTCAATGGCTGGAATGGTATGGAGACGCCATTATTAATTCTACATAATATTAATTCTTTCATTCAATCTGACGATACCAACTGCTACTTTCATATATTAATATGTGCATAGATTTCCTAAAAGAGAGAGCCACCCAATTGTTCATTCTCTGTGACAAGCCTAAAGATGCCAATTTGATCTTAGTTAGCTTCAGAGGCACCGAGCCATTTGACGCAGATGACTGGAGCACAGATTTTGATTACTCGTGGTACAAAATTCCCAAGCTCGGCAAAGTCCACATGGGTTTTCTCGAAGCATTGGGCTTAGGCAACAGAGCTGATGCTGCCACCTTCATCAAACACCTCCACAACACAGTTGATCAAGAAGAGGAAACAGTAAAAACAACAGCATACTATGCGGTAAAATGTAAGCTCAAGAGCTTGCTAGATGAGCATAAGAATGCAAAGTTTATAGTAACAGGGCACAGCTTAGGTGGAGCGCTTGCTGTGTTGTTTCCAACCATACTACTATTACATGAAGAGAAGGAAATCATGGAAAGGCTACTAGTTGTGTACACCTTTGGACAGCCAAGGGTTGGGGACTTGGAATTAGGAAGGTTCATGGAAGCCCACTTGAACAATCCAATTCCTAGGTATTTCAGGTTGGTTTACTGCAATGATCTTGTGCCAAGATTGCCTTATGATAACCGAACTTTCTTGTTCAAACACTTTGGGCAGTGCCTCTACTTTGACAGTCACTATACAGAACAGGTAAAAATAAAATAAAATAAAATAATAAAAATAAAAATAAAAAAATGAAAAAATAGATAATAGTTGAGAATTCTGATTTTACTCTATAGCTGACACTGACTTGTCCTTCTTCTTCTTGCTATAATTGTTTATGAAGAATGTGGAAGAAGAACCTAATAGAAACTACTTTGGACTGAGGTATCTGGCGCCTGAATACTTAAATGCAGTTTGGGAATTGATCAGAGGATTAAGCATGAGATACATGTATGGTGAAGGGTACAAGGAAGGATGGTGCGCTATATTTCTCAGGGTAATGGGACTGGCAGTTCCTGGCATTTCTGCACATAGCCCTATGGATTATGTCAATTCTGTGAGGCTTGGGAAACAGCAAGTTCTTCTAGTATCCTTCATTTAGAACTCAAGAGGGAAAAACAGCCTGGTTTAATTCGGAGACGATAGTTAATTTATATTAGAGGAATAAGATGGAAATCCTAAATCTGCGGAGGAAGTGGCTATAGGTTCAATTCAAACCAGCTGTTCTTCTGTAACATGTTTGATCAAGTGGTTCTTTGCAGCATTACATCATTTTATATTTCAATTTATGTTCGTTGATATATCATGAGCTAGCTAAAAAGCCTATCTGCACTGCGAGATAGGAAGAAAGTTGGACTAAATGATTAAGACCACTGATTAATGTACAGTATGTTTCGCTGTCCTATATATATAATTGGAGTAAAGAAGGCACCTCTAACAAAGCTACAAATGACTACATATACACACGTATAGATGATGAGTAGTGGTGAAACTGAAACTGATAAAGAAACATTACAACATCGTGCCACTAACAACAAATACACAAATATACGCCAAAGGCAGTAGTGCTAGGTGCATCACCATGACTACTGATGATGAATATCGTTTTCCCTCTCCAGCTGATGAAGTAGGGCTGGGCCGAGCCTTCTCATGCTTGCCCAAGTCTATCATGATCTCAAATTTGCAGGTATCTATAGATGGATCAATTGTTGTAAGCGTGGATAGACCGGAAAAGTTACAAGCCCCCTTCTGTTGATTCATAGTCTGATAAAACATGTTGAAAGCATATGAAGCATTGGTCTTTGCATCCACATTACCACAAGATGAACCAGGCCCCAAGCTTGTGCAATCAGCATAAGTGCAAGCATAGTTAACGCTTCCACCCAAGTTGGGATCCATAGTATTTGCCATAGGCGACATTACACACCATTGCTTAGCCAAGTACTTGACACCCTTTGCAGGCACTAAGCTCTTACCATTGCCTCTATTCAAAGGGTACTTCAGAGTTCCATCATAATTGAACATGCCCCAATGGCGCTCAAAGTTTCCCGGTTCCACACTCTTAGCATCCTCATCAAGGAATCCAAAGAGGTAAATGTCGGGCAAAGAGGAACGCTTGGGTGTGCCTTGGCCTTTGATGATGCGGTCAAGTAGTCCTTGGTTAAACCTCCGAGCATAAATTATGTTTGCATTACGATCACCATCAGTAGGCCACCCAACTTCTCCTACAATAATGGGCATTGAAGGGAATCCATTTTTCTCAAGAGCTGATATGAGAGTGTCAAAATTGGCATCAAACACATTAGTATAAGTTATAGGGCCATCAATGACAGGTTGAGCGTTTCCAGTGAAGAAAGCAAAATCAACAGGGAAATGGGGATCAGCGTAGAGGCTGAGGAAAGGGTAGATGTTGATGGTGAGGGGAGCAGCATTGTCACTTAAGAACTTGATGATAGAGAGCATGAGGGAGTGAATATCGGGTCGGAAATCACCAGTGGAAGGAAGATTATTGTCGCTTTGATACACATCGGCATTTAATGGAACAGTGACTTTCACTTGTCTTCCTAAACCTGCTTTGATGAGAGCAGCTTGAATGTTCTTTAGAGCTGGGAAAGTGGTGCTTTGAAACATTTGCTGGTATGTCTTAAGAAAAGGCTCGTTGCCCACTGCAACATACCTGAAGATGATCAAAAATATAAAGCCAGGCTCATTTACGCAGCCAAGTAATTAATAATCTGATAGTATTTTTCATAAGGTTAGAGATTGTGTAAGTTCTCTACCTACTTCTTCTAATCAATTAAGTAAACATTCCTAATTTGAATGGGCATTATAACGTAATGAGTTGATATATATATATATATATATGTACAATGGTTAATTCGAAGTTCATGTAAATATGTAAATAATGTATTATAGACTATCAGACAAATTAAGTTCATTTAAAAGTGATGTAATCAAATTTTGAATAATTTGGGCCTTCGGGCCTTTAATATTTTGAAATAAAAGATAAATTCTTTTTTTTTTATAATGGACTAAATTAAAAAAGTCAACCACAATTATTTTTTATATTCAATAATTACGGTCTCAAATTATGAGTATTACATAGTATAGAATGGAAAGAACTTAAAAAAAAAAAAAAAAGCTCTCTTTCAAGAAACGCGTTCGATTTAGAAGACGCATTAATTGGAAAAACTACGTACACAACTCTAGAAAGTGGCATGCGTGCATGCATGTTAATATGGATTCTGGTAAAATTTTAGTTGAATTATTTATTTACTTTCAATGATTTGATAGAAATGGTTAATATATAGTTTTGTTTTACTACAAGTTCTTTTGATAAAACAAACCGTACCTTATATCAACTCCGTATTTGGAAATATAAGTAGAAACATTCTGCATAACCCAGTTGACAGCAAACTGGACATTACTAGCAAGAGGGGCTAAGAACTCATTAGGAATGCCAAGCATGACTTGAATCCCAGAATTTCCAAGAGCACGGAGAGCATTATCGTCTGGCTCAAACAACTTTACTTTATCAAACCCGTTGTCTTTGAGGAGTTGCACTGCTATACCACCCGGCAAAGGATGAGTAGCACGGGTTCCCCAGTTGATGCCAAGCGCCTCGGCCACACGAAAATGAAAACAACAGCACAAGAGAGAATAACAGAGAATGAGAAACCTGCAACATAAACAGGGGTGGTTTTTTGCCAGGGCAGCCATATAACAATATAATGTAAAATGTGTGTTTGTGTTTGTTTTGAATTGAATTCCAAAGGGAACAGAGTGAATTTACAAAAGCTGCGGGCTGAGCTTTTTCTTCACAATTATTTGATCATAAGGAAGTGGGTGGGTGTGGAGTGGTTTAAATTAAATTTGAGGGAATCAAAGAGAGAAAGTAGATGAAAAGAAGGAAAGAATGAGAAGAAAAAAAAAAGGAGGAAACGAGGAAAAGAATTTGATTCCTAAAAGAAACCTGCCGCGAATTGTCTTGAATCTTCTTTTGCCCATTCGTGTCGTGGCGCACTTGGTGGGGTGAACAAGAAGAAGAAGAAGAACAAATTTGAAAAGGAAGGGAGCACATGTAGAATAGGGTAGTAAAATGGCTTTATCGTCCACCTATTCCTTAATATTGAAAGGAAATTCATATGGACTCCACGGTAAACATTAAATATTAACTGTACAATAGAATAAAAAAATTTTATCTTATTTATCTAATAATTATATTTTAGATTAATTCTATTGCCATGAAATATTGATCGATTAGAATCATCCAAGAAGATGATGATAATAATATATTTGACAACCTGGGAAAAAACCAAATAAATAGAATAAGTTTAGAATTAAATACTGCAAGCTTTTCCGAGTAAGTTTAGATTTGAAGTCTGGCTTATAGGAGAGGACAAGTGTCTTTACTCCGGGTTTGAAAGGCTTTGGGTAACATCAGATTCTGAAATTTAATTTTCATTTTTATTATATTATCTCAAAGGGATGAACAAGTTGATGTGGTTTTCTAGTGGTACGCACACTTGTGCGGATTATTTACGTTTGCTGTTGCAGACAGCAATGAGTGACTTTTTTTTTTTTTTCTCCTTCTTACAATATTTCTTTAGGGGCCACCATCCTCTTATTATCTTTTGGGAGCGGAGCCTCGAAGTGTAAAGCTAATGTCCTTTTTTTTAATTTTTTTATCTCGAGTTTTCAAAGTTATAATATTAGCAAAAATGGCATTACTAAAAATGACATATACAGTGCAATATAAAAGAGACTACTAATTTAAGTGATATGGTTGTAATTTTTATACAACTTTAATAATCTAAGGTATTGCATTATTTATAACATTTTTAAGATGTATAATAATTTATTAATTTAACAAAGGTAAATAATATTTTTTATAAATAAAATTACATTACTTTGATTAATATTTTTTCAATAAAATATTAAAAATTTTAAATTCTAAATTAGCATATGTGGCAGAGTAAATATTATTGATCCCATGTATTAAATTCTCCCGAATTTTTTTTTTTTTTTTTTTTTTTTGTTGAATAGGCATTATAATAATATGTTAAACTTGAAACTTTTGCAAACATCAAACAAGTAAATCCAGATCCAAGTGTCAAAGCGAGAAACATATATTATATCATCAGTAAACATTCTTAAACACACAGAAAATTACTAAACTAAGGCGTCCTACTGCAAAAGCCTCCCATTATGTCATCCGCTTTAAATATGTTTAGTTGGCAAGAAATTTCTCTTTTAGAATATAATACTCGTTTTGGAAGAGATTTTTAGAAAATATCATTGAAGAAATCTTTTTCAATTTGTTTGGCTGAACCCAACCAAAAAACAAAAAACCAAAAAAAAAAAAAAAGAGAAAAGTTTAAAATGGTCTATTGTTTCTTTCCGGCCAAATAGACCAAATTACAGAATATAGACAACTCATTTAGTCTACTGGGAACGTTAGTTCAATAAAGAAACAGCTCTCACGTGAGAGAGAAGGTTCAAACTTGTGTGGCAACACCACACCTCTGGGTAGAATAATAGGTAGCTGAAAAACATATGCTCCAACTTCTCTTACCTTGGGTAACACTGGGGTGATAGACAATAATATAGCAAACGCTTTTAAAGTAAATCCTTGATGGAAATTGGTTCATGGGTCACAAGCCAACCAAAGCATAAGCCTTCAGAAACTAAAATATCAGAAACAAAAGACACGGGCAAAGCATTCAATGATGTGCTCACTTCCAGTAAAGATGAATAAGATTTCACTTGAATTGGTCTCGACCCAATCCCTTGTCTCGTCTGAACCCCAAGAAGAAGCATTCAAAATGGCAGAGCACTGGTTAATCATATAATTGTACCACAAAAATCTTATCAAGTAACTGAGTGATGCCAAACATAAGGAACAATATATACATACAAAATTTTCATCCAAAAATTAAATAAAATAAAATAAAACAAACAAGCATTGGGAGGCAAGAGATATAAACACAGGCATCTAATTCCATTACGGATAAGAAGATCTAGCAGCCGAAATGTTATATACAATTTACTTACAACAACACTGGAGCAACGAGCAGATAAGATGGCTCCTCTTGTCAAAGAAAACCTAGGCCTACAAAACATTAGCGTTGTTGCAGTTACAAGAAATTCTCACTCCTGGCCTCCTTCTTGCCCTCCTGCTCCTTCTCGTCCTCCTGCTGCAGAGTGAGATCTTCTAAAGTATTTGCTGATAAAACCCACAGCAATATCAGGATGCTTAGTTTTAATGAAATTCTCAAGACATTTGCGATAAGAGAAATCCTCCCTGCGACCATCGGTAGAAACAACATAGAAGCACCTGCTTTCTTGGTAATTGCTGTGCTTACTTACCTAAAAAATAACATTTAACCTGAATCACCACCTCATCAAAAAACATGGATTGAATTTTTCATGCAGAACATTATTTGTGAGCAAAGCAAAATTTATAGTGCAATAGGGAGATTCTACTCTAATTGTTTATTTCTCCACTTCCTAACACATTGTCTTCAACTTCCATCAAACAAACATGGACCACCCTCTAATCACAATTGGTTTATTACGTTATGAGTGGCATGTCAATTTGAATCCAATGGATAAACCCCTTTTTCATAGGTTCATCATTAATTGTCATCAACCCAACACAACCAGCTCTTAACTAGCAATGTAATTAATTTAAGGCACACAATAGTCTAGCGGTAAAAGGGTTATACAAATTGTTTAAAGTACAGATGAACCTATTTCTAACCGACACAACAAAATTGAACTTCCATCTTTATTCTATTGAACAACATACTTGTTTATGGCTATCGTTCTTTGTGAGAAGAGACAAACAATTTCACTCCGGAAGTATCTGGGTGCCAACAGGCCACAACAATACCCTACTAACCACCCCACAAGATTATTGCCAAAGACCTTTGGGAGAGGAATGGAACCCACGATCCCATGCGTCACACTTCAAGCATCAAACCATTCAGGCCTATGCCTCTTGGCACTTTGTGCTTATCATTCTATTCTTCAGGTCAATTAAAATGTGCACAGTTAAAGCATAATTTAATACCAAGTGCATTGTAAGTCACCATACCATAATGTAATCAACTCCATCACCCATCTTTGCCACTTTATCTGGATGGTGATTCAGCACATTATCAAGCACATATGATTGGTCATCTGGAGGCAGTGGTTCCCCGTCTTTGTCCCTGTGCAATAGTAACAAATGAAGCATGGGAAACAGATAAAGTATAAGTAATGGAATAATGCAATGATTGTATTGGGTTAGCAAGAGAAATGATGAAAACACGCAAGTGAAGCCATAGTGCATCATCTATTCTATGGTGCATTATATTTAGAAAGCACATACAGCCAATAAGAATCTCATGTAATTTCAAACCGAGGTCCAGAAGAATATAGTCTAACTAACTGAGAGTTCGTTAAACAAATCCCATTCTCTTGTTGGTGTCAGTTCTCTTCCCATTAATCACAAATTTCCCTCTCCCTCACTACCAATTCATCCAATTCAAGTTTACGAAAATTACTTAAAAGGAATCCTGGATCACATACAAGTGTACTAAAGTCACTCCAGAATAACAATGAAATCATAAATTAAAAGGATTTTAAAAATTTAACAAGTGCAATAATAGTAAACACTAGAATAACTCCATTGTTGCAGAAGTTGACCTGATCGCACACCTAATGACCTGATTTTCAGGTTTTAAACATGTATGTGTGGACACGAAATACAATGGTATTTCAGTTGGAACAGTCACCATCAGAACTAAAAAATTAACTAAGCAATGTAAGTTAACCATTCCTTTTCCTTACTAATAGCATTAGTACTTGTACTGCATTCACATTTAGCAGCAGACATGCTCAAACAATCTCCCAAGTCTTGTGCCATAATCTTGCAAGCAAAGATAAGTCTTTTCAATAGCAGAAACATCCTCAATTTAGAGACTTCGGGTTGATTTTTCTTTCAAACAGACTAGGGTATATTCCTAAGATGTGCAAGGCAATTCTAAAGTTAACAAACCCCTCCAATTGCCCCACACATCCTGAAAGGCAAGAAAAGAAAGAAGCAGGGTGAGGGAACAAAAAAAAATTTAAAAATTAAAAATAAAAAAAATAAAAATTGATGCTGCTTATAGCCAACCTGGTTTGATGCATGATCCTTCGAATTGAATGCATGATTGGCTCAACATCTGAAAGGACATCTTGCTCCTCAGATGTGAATTGGTCCAGTCTTTGTCTTGTAGCAGTAAAAATTCCACTCGTATTGCGATCATTTTGATCGTCCAACTTTCCAGGTGACCTTGCTCGTTGGCTTTTTTTCAATTTCCAACCACTACTATTTGAAGTGTCCCAACCACGGGAACCAGTTTGCTTTTTCCCTTGATCTATTTTGTCATCAGTGTCCCAGCCATGTGATTGCGACCTTTCCGTATCCCAAGCAGGTGATTCAACAGAAGAATCTTTATGAGCACCCCACCGAACCTCATTTTGACTCCAGTTTTTACCACCTGAAGAATCCCAAATGTTTTTGGTTTGATTAACTTGTTCCTCAATCAAATTAGTAACAGAAGACTCTTTTAAGGGCAACTCTTGCTGCTCCTGAGAATGGAGTTCAATTGGATCCGACTCACTAGACTTGCTCCACTTGCCCCATTCAGCTTTTTTTTCTTT
Organism: Tinospora cordifolia; assembly: GCA_030144865.1. Lineage (NCBI taxonomy): Eukaryota > Viridiplantae > Streptophyta > Magnoliopsida > Ranunculales > Menispermaceae > Tinospora > Tinospora cordifolia. Next base: position 13,420 of record JAJIYU010002904.1, on the reverse strand, counting down.
GTTGCCCCAGCCAGTTGCTTTCACCATTTGGTCTTGTTTTCCCCATCCATCACCAGGTCTTTTCTGGGAGCCAACATCATTCCAACCACTAGATCTTGGCAACTCAAGTGATTTTGCAGTTAGGTTAGACTTTTCTTGAGATGTATTAGTGTCCCAATTGGACCAAGCACCCAATTGACCTTTCGTTGACTGGCTAACCTGTTCCTCCAATAACTTACCATCAGAATCATGTGACTTTTTCCACTGGCCCCATTGAACTTTTCCATCATCTTTGATCTTAGTACTTGTTTCTCCTTCAATTTGCTTGCTCCAAGCATTACTTACGTCATTATGAGATTCCACATTATTCCAAGCATTACTTACCTCCTGAGATTCTATACTATTCCAACCACTACTTGCCCCCTTCTGAGATTCCACATTGTTCCAAGCATTACTTACCTCCTGAGATTTCACACTATTCCAAGCATTACTCACCCCCTTCTGAGATTCCGCATTCCAGGCATTACTCACATCCTGAGTTTTCGCAGCATTCGAAGAATTACTTACCCCCTTCTGAGATTCCACATTGTTCCATGCATTACTCACATTCTGAGATTTTGCAGTATTCCAAGAATTACTTACCCCCTTCTGAGATTCTACATTATTCCAACCACCAGAACTAGAAGACTTCCCTGATGGTTCCACAGAGTGATCTTGTTTTTGAAATCTGTCAGTACTCCAACTAGACCAACCACCAACTTTTTCTGTCACTACAGCAGCATTCTTTGAGTTCCATTTTTTGTCACCTTCCACTTCTCTAGATGCATCAGATTCAAATGAGTTGATCTCCCAATTTGATTTATTAATGTTTTCATTATGTGCGGTTTTCTTCTTTTCCCAGTCACATTGAGACGTGTCATCACCATCATCAAAAGTTGGACAACCATAATCGGGGTTATGCTCTGGTGACAAACTTGCCTCTCTGTCAAGGATTTCAAGATCATCTATTTCTCCACCTAAACATGTGGATCTAAATTCTCTTCCATTTGAATTCATCCTTACAAGATGGAGAAAGTTGAAAACATCTTCTACACCATCTTGCTTTGAATCAATCTACAAAAACAGCAAGGAAAAAAAAAGGATCATCAGTCCAACATCTACAAAACTAAGGATCAATTCTGCCCTTAATGAAGCAGGCTGCACAGCAGTCATTATTACTAAAAGAATTATTTTTGGAAGATGCAGTCTGAAACTAGTAATATCTCTTTTATGCACACTTAAAACACTAACAAACTAAAAAAGGTGGCATAACTTTACCTCTTTATTATTCCATAAGATCTCAAACCGAGCGCCAGTACCAACTGCAACATGCTTACCCCAAGAGCATGATGCAACTATGCTTGACAAGGAATCAATGTGGCACTTTTCAGCTGCCCTCTCAAAACATTTCCTGGGTGTCTGCATGAACATAATCAGACATAAACAAAGGGGCAGTAGCTCAAAAAGCATCAAATCAAACAAAATAAAATTGATAAAAAAAGTATGTCAACTTTAAATATAATAGACATTAAGCAGATGAATTCGCTTACAAAAAGGGTTGCTTCTGTAAAAGGCACATGAACCTTTAGACACCTAAATAGTGCTTTATAACCTCCTACGTAAAAGCCAATCAAATTTCCACTGCACGTCATGGTATTCCCAAGAAGTAAGAGATGCTCATTTAGCACACCTTTAGCAACCATCTTAACTGCTCGTGAAAGCCTCTGCAAAAGCATGAAAAAGGTGAAACCCCCCATATACAAATTTTCAGATATTATGCAAAGAGTTTTGCAAACTACAGTTACAATTTGTCCACAAGTAAGGTACCAGCTATTTTTTCAGTTGTACAGAGAAAAATATCAAAATTGCATCCTGATTAATGTTTGCGGTTACCATCAATAATTCTGTCTAGGGAAAACTTTTCTGATTGATCCTGCAGATCATAGCAAGTCTATTTATGTTTTTATCAGTTAAGATAGCAATCAGTCTTAAACGTCAACTGACTAAGCCCTCAATAAAGCAAAGTCAAGGAAGCACATTCATGCATCTGACCCTATAAAAAAAGCTTACTCTGATGGTCTTTAATGTGCAAAAATGCACATAAGATAAGTTCCATTCATTGAAATGTTAAAAACTCAAATATGTTAAAGGTTGTTTATTTGTTGGTGAGTTAAAAATTTTAATATTTTAAAGGTTTGTTTGGTACACATGATAAGATTAAATTACTTTTAAAGAAAAGGATGGAATAGGGTTAGATTGGATAAAAGAAAATTAAAAATAAAACAATACAATGGTAGGTGCAGCATAGCATAGTTACAAAAAATAAAAAATAAATTTAAAAAGTTAAAAAAGAGAAAGGAAAAAAAAAAGAACAAGAGCAAAAATAAAAAATTAAAATATATAATTTTAATAATAATCAATCCCATCATTTTTTGTGGGTTTGTTTAATCCTACAATTATTGGATAAAAAGTGGGCTCAAAAATATATTTATTTTGTGCCTTTGTAGCTAAACATAGGAATTGGACATAAAATTGTCTAATTCAATCCAATGTTGGGTGCCAAACACCCACTTATAACTTGATTCTGAAGCTTCTAACCACCTAAAATTTATTCATGCATCCAAGTACAACCCTCTAGTTAGAACCAATTAAAAAAAAAAGTTAAATAAAATAAATTCCCAGCATCTCTATGCTTACAAGTCTATGAAAGAAATTAACTAGTAATTTGCTTTTAGGAATAGCACCTCAACAACTTGAATGAAAGCACAAGAAATCCCAACTAATTCTTGGACTTGTTTGATGGCATATGGAATAGACCTCTTGGTGTCAATCAAGTGAAAAACAGGAAGACAGCAATCCATGACAGTCCTCCACGCATCACCATTCACTTTCACAGCAGCTTTCTTGAGCACTACATCTAGGGCCAACTCACCCTTTTGCATCCTACCAGGGTTTTTAACCCAAGTTGATGCATCAGAACTAACCCAGATAATGCTAGCAGTGTCTACTCGAGGATCTCCTGCGTAATCATGAAGGTCAAGAAAATGTGCTATGTTATGTAGTTTGCAAATGGTTACTTATTCAAACACAGTATGCACACTCATACAAGTAAGAAAAAGAATTACAAACTAAATTGTCATAGTTCTGAAAAGGTAAATACTTCAAAATGTTTAGAGCTTTTCAGGAACTCAAAACAATTTCAGGTGTCCTCGCTACCAAAACTTGAAATGAAAAAATAACAAACGGACAAAAATAGCCGAGTGAAATGTCTAGCCCCTCGCAAATTTAAGTAGGTTCCCTTGTGTTTCCATGATAACCTCATAGAAAAGTAGACTTGAAACTTTGCTCCACATTCTCCTTTTTCCGCACATGAGAATTGATATTAAATCACAGCAAAAAGTTAGCCACTTCATTCTTGAAACTTTGCTCCATATTCTCCTTTTTCCTTACTTGAGAATTGATATAAAATCACAGCAAAAAGTTAGCCACTCCATTCTTGAGGCTCACATCTACATGTCTAATTAAATTAAAGACGGTAAAAATCAATGAATGAAAATTAGACTTCGCCCCAAACTTTGACCTTTAAAAATTAGAATTAATTCGAAGAGTTTGAGAAATTAGAAAGAATTTTTGTAACAATTTGTCAACTTAAAAAAATTCAAAAAATTACTATGTAAATGCGAAAATATTCACAATTCTTCTTAAAAATGATGAAAACAAATATACATGTGGGAGGAGGCAGTTGTGCTGGCAAATTAGTCCTCATGTCGATTGGAAGAACGTGCAGGACGGTCTGCTGAAATGTAGGGCTCGAGGGGTGCATATAGTGACTTGGCGATACGAGAATAAATACATTTCACACATAATGGTTCTAAACGTGTATTTTAACAACAACAATGTTTCATACACATAGCGCATATTAACTTAAAATTGTCATACAAAATAGAAAGAGAAGCTTATCATCAAACCATGATGGTCGTGCAAATATAAACCTTAGCTCGAATGATCATTGGCTTGCTAGTCACTGCAAACGCAATTATATTAGATCTTCTTTATCAATTACAGCAGATGGCTATCATTTCTCGCTCCTCTCAAGTCTCAACGCCTCTCCTCTTAGGCTCTTAGTGTATTTTTCTCTTCTTTTTCTTCTCTCCATCCTCTCTCCTACTAGGTACAACTAGTTCTTTCTCTTGGATTACCAATCGCCAGTTGAACATAACTCACCTTCAATCTTCTTCATTTATACAGAGTTTTTTTTTAATAAAATCTCTATGATTATACAGAAGAATCTCTATACCCTCATAGAATCTCTATGATTATACAAAAGAATCTCTATACTCTCATAGATTCTTTCACAAAACAATGTCTTTTTTTATGGCTTTTATAATTTTCTCTGCGAAAATTACCAAAACTTAGATTTTATTTGAACTTCACTGATTTTTTTGAAGATTTCAACGAAATTTCATAATATTGCAAGTATAGACGAATTTCGCTTTGATTGTCCAAATTACCTAATTAATTCGGTTAATTTCTCTGAAATTCGACTAATTTTCAGACCATGGTAAAAATGTTTTTCTCCCCACATAAAGATGGCTTTTGGGAGAACGTAATCTAACCATAAACCAGCAAATGACAATGCCAACAAAATAAAAAGAATTCAATTACTCTTCCAGCTGGCCCACTGTTGAATCTGAATGTTAGCCATGTATTATTTATTTCATCAAGTAGGTTCAAACTTCAAAAAACATAAGTTCCTTTCTCCAGTTGTTATCTGTTAGGTTAGTTTTTTGACATCAGCAAGTCTACTCAGCCCTCAACTTCCAATTCTTTTCCAGCTTTTTAACCAACCATCTTGACATTCATTCATCAAAAGAAAAAGAAAACAAAAGAAGTGCACAAAACATAGTAATTATCCTTTTATAATTGTCATTGAACAAATTGTCAAACATTCTTACACAATTTCCACAGATCGGAAAACATGATGATAATGTGGTACCTTTGACAATTGTTTCTAGCAGAACAGGGCAAATAATGTTGGCCATAATAAGAGAGAGTTTTTCTAAGGCTTCACTACTTGTATCTTGCCAAGAGAACTGCAAACATGGAGCTGGAGCGCAACCTGAATCACAGGATTGCTGAAAACAGCAACACTCACTGCATAGTCCAAGAAAAAAGAGACTTAAATAATCAAATAGTATCTTATTATCTACGCACTATTCCTGTGTATGAAAAAAAAAAATTTCATAATCAATAGAAATGATTGCATCAAACAATAAATAAGGTTTCTTATGTACGAGAAAAACCATGTCGTAATCAATATACAAAACTGTATCAAAATGATAAATAAGGTTTGGCATCCCTATTGAAAACACAACATAAGCTTAAGCGCAGACGACGAAGATGAGCCTTCATTAGATAAATTTATGATAGGAACCAGTAATAGAAAAATCATGAGTTTCAACCTAAGAAATTGTGCTCACAAGCCCAATATATACAGCAATCACCAAAACCATCACATCAAGTAACAAGCACATATAGCCATAAAATTCCACAAAGGTATATATAGGGCTCTCTCATATAAACAGCAATGGACAAATAGAGTTCAAACATTACGAGGACAAGATCAAAAATTGCAATGTTCAACTATAGAATTAGAATAACCCGTGATCTGACTAAAGATAGAATAAGGATAGGCATCTAATAGTTACATAACTGGTAATGGCAAAAACCAAAAATAAATAAAACTAAGTTAATGGTGGTCCAAAGGAAAACTTCCTGGGTTCATCTCAATCAAGTGCAGGTCTATTTGGATGATGAGTAATTTTAATATCCAAATCAACATTCAAATATAACACAGGCTAGTATAATTGAACCATAGAATTATCTAATTCACCAACGAAGCTTTAAGGTGCCCTCAAATTGAAATTACACCACTCTAAATGAGAAGAAACAATAATGAAAAAAACGCCAATAATGATTTTATTTAGGTTGAAACAAGAGAAGGTCCAGAGTTGGAACAATACGCCATCCAAGGAGGGATTGTTTTTAAAATCATTATTGTATTCCAAGTTATTAAATTGAAAATGGATCATTTGGCAAGATTTAAATTGAATCATAAAATAGAGTCGTAAATCATAACATTTTTTTTTTCAAATAGCATATATATACCAATCTATTATTTGTATATACATATACAATGATATAAAGTTATTCTAAAGCTCACTTTACACATAAATATATCAAAAGAACAGTCTATTACTTGTATATGATCTTTCTTAAAAAAAGGTTTACACCAATATTCATCGAATAACAAAGTTCTATAAAATATTTTGTACTTTTTGAATCACAATTGCCCTTATCACTATTTCATGATTTGTTTCAAGTCCCATGACTCAAATCGAGTTGTGTGATTAGGAAAAAATCAGACAATTAGAGTAAGAGACATGCTATTGTCCCACATTTGTAATTTTTTTTAGAATCATGAATTGTAATGGTTGCGATTTGAATCGAATTCTAAGATTCAATTTGTGAATTGTAAGATTTTAATAACTATTATTTGTACTTGTACTCATAATTAAATGGACTGAGAATTTTCATTCATGCAATGAACGAGCAGGGATGTGTTGCAGGTGGAAAAAGTGGATAATTCGACGTTTGAACACAATATCACCCTTTGTGGTTATGAATGGTACGCCAGGGACAATTTTGGAGATCCACTAAAGAATGTCTAGGGTGGGATGATTGGTGGAGCCAAGGAATGTATTATGGTCAAGAGATGCTGGAGGAAAGATAAAAAGGTACCTTGTTTCTTTAGAAAAGAAGAGGAGAAACCTAACCAATAGAACGGATATCATAAGAAACTCTAGCAAGCTATATCTCTCAAAGGTAAACAATTCTTAACACTAGCAAGCTATCTAGCTCAAAGGTAAATTATTTTAAGAGCCAAATTATGGGTATTAACAAATTATAGGAAGTGGTGCAGGATTGAATAAATTCGACTACTTGATCCATTTGGCTCATGGGCAACAAAGTAAACTTGGATCTACCCCTAGACTTTTGCCCTTTAAGATCAACTTTGAGAATCTTGTTTCTGCTAAGATGTGCAAGAGATTGGCCAATTCAAGGAGTTTTCTGTTTCAAGGTGCCAGATTAACCCTAATTTAGTCAAACTTAGGATATCTACATCTACATATTTGCCAGAACGCCAATAAGTACAGCAGATACTTCAGATGAAGACTAGAAGGATAAAGCAACGATCAAACATCTTCTAAGTCCATGAGTACATGATAAAAATAGGAAGGTTGAGGACCAACGACAAATGTATCAGACAAAAAATGGAAAGGAAAAAAAAAAGAACAAAAAAACTGCAAGCTAACCTCACAGACAAAAAGATCCTCTTAAGAAAAGGACCAAGTGGATCTTTCTTCTTCTTCCGACCAGAACTAATAGTCTCTTGACATTTTAGAAGAACCTCGTGCATACTTAAATTCAACTCCTTCAGTCGTTTCTGTCCAAAATGAACCCATATTAGTTTCTACAGTGAATAATTAGTGTCTAAACAAACAGCAGTCTTGATTCTGCAACAAAAGAGGTCTAAAAGAAGCATAAGGGATCGATAATAAAAATATCAACCTTGTCAAGATGAATATGACCAACAAGGGCTGAATTCCCTAAAGAACTTTCAGGAGAGGTTACTGGCTTTTGATGCCTGCAATAAGCAATCTCATCCTTAGGAACATATTTGTAATAATTTAAACACAATACTCATCAGTAAAACAAAAGTTAAGCCTAAGATAGAAGAAACAGTAATGCAAGATGGGCTAAAACCAATATGCACAAACAAAACATTAGCGAAGGTCGGTGTATCAGTGATGAAATTTCAAATGGAGAATATAGTATGGAAGAAATATGGTTCTTTCGAATTGATTACGCAAAACCATAAGCCCATAAGGATTGGAATGATCAGGATTATGTACTCCAGAAAAAGCAAAACACTATAGTTGAGAAATGGAGGGAATGGATCAAAGGGCAGGCAGAAAATAGGACCTCCTTGCAAAAAGAGCATCTAATTATAGTCCATGTAGTGGGCAAATCTCATTTTGTGTTGCACCAAAAATTGTTACAACAAAAACTCTAAAATTAAAATAAAGAGTGGTATCTATTACCTAAAAAGACGACGACAATTCAATTTGTTACATATAGAAATACATCGCAGACAGTGAGAAATAGAATAAATAAACAATACATACTCAATCAGAAAGGTTATTGCAATGTCCTTCAGACTGAATCTTTTCAAACAATTCAAAACAATATATGCAGCCTTCTCTTTGCAATACTTCTTTCCACAATTGCAGTCATTCAAATACAAAATTACTCGACGATTAATGGGATCATTTTTAAAATTAACTCTGCAGAGCAATATTTCCTGTAAAGGCCAAGAGAGTTATTGGAAAGCAAAAACAAAACATAATACAAAAGGGTAAAACAAAGAATATGTGTGTATATATATATATATATATAGCATTTTGGCAATCCCATAAATGAATACCTTCATCAGCTCCCATGATAAATTACTACTTGGAGTTGAATCCAAAACTGCCTTGTATGCAGGATTCGATATTGCAGTTGCAGCTAAGACACCAACGGCCTCTCCAGCAGGATACAAACCATTTTTTTTAGTCCTAGCTTTTGCCTCATACTTGAATTGGATTAGGAAATTGCTACAAGCATTCCTAACTGTCCCATCATAGCAAATGATGACATCTCGAAGAATAGCCATTAAATTCTTAAACAGAGTTCCAGGTTCAGCTAATCCTCTAGATGAGCGTATAAGCACTTCCCTGGAGGAAATTGAATGCACCATTTCCTCATATGGGTCCAGCCCATGAAATAAAGAACTCCTGATCAAACCAAATGCCTCAGGGGGCGGTTCAGCTTCATTAACTGAATACTTCCTATGAAAAAGAGCGGTCATGTCATCAACCAAGGTCTTTGAGTAGTATTTACCTCGATCAGATAGTTGAAGGCCCAGGAAGCCAAGCTGCTGAACTAACTTACTTAGAGATGATTCACTTTTTGAGTCTATCATATCAGCCAAGGCAGATGATTTCAGAATGTAATTTACGACTGGTACTTTAACACTTCTTAAATGATTCTCCACTTGCATCTCCACCAATTCATCATACACAAATCTCAAGTCGTGGAGCAGAGGTGAAATATGTTGAATATCTTTTTGGATATCTACCAAAATGGACTTGGGAATGGAGAGGTCTCTCAAGGAAATACTAAAGCCTTCTAGAAATATATTCTCCATCAACAAAGGTTGTAAAGAATTGAAGACTTCCAGAGCTTCTTTCGAACCTTTCTTAAAGAAAACTGAACTAATGATTTCATTAAATGTGGACTGCAACATGTCCCTGTTAAAGTCAATTCTTAACATCTCACTTTGAAAAATCAGGTGTCTATCTCCCACACAATCGAACTGGGAAGGTAAAGCACTCTGAAGAATCTGGAGTACTGTCCACCGAGATCCAGCAGAATTTGACTTCAACACTGCCGGTCCTTGTAACCTGCTTGCAAGTGACATAACTAACTGCTGAGCAGTAGCTTTGTCAAAGAAAAAGACCTTGAACATAATCTTAAGGGACAACAAAGCATCATTTACCAACTGCAGGTTCAGGTTGCCACTATGAGAGCTAAGCAATTGCTGTTCCACGGAGAAGAGCTCCACAGCCTCTGCTTTTGCTGCAAGGGATTGTGGATAATATAGCTGAATACAATCCCCATCAAAATCAGCACCAAACGGTCCACAAATAAGTGGATTGATCTTGACGGTATGATCATCATGCACGTAAATCGAAAATGCTTGAAGTGAATGTTTGTGTGTACTTGGCGTTCTATTAATAAAGACAATGTCCCCATCCATAATTCGTCGATGTACGAGTTGACCAACTCTAAGAAATGTGTGTCCCTTAGATCCTTCCCTTAGTGAGTATGTGGAAGCTCCATCTCTGTATGTGAGGCACAACTTCTTATCTACTAGATCTTGCAAATAAGCTTGGTTGCGTTCTGTAACCTTCTCTTCAAATGTTATCCTTTGGGCAATTTCTAAGGGAAGTCCAATTTCATTAACCCTCTTATAAGTGTCGCCAGACAGCACACTGCGAGACGAAAACCCAGAACCTTTTCTGATAAACAGTGTTCTCATTTTCTCGACCCATACCCTTGTAGAAGTATGATCTGCCTCCTTGCTTGTACCACTTCTTGTATTGGCAATATGAGGTTGCTTGTAATACAAAAATGCAAGTAGCAAGAATGTCAGATGATAATAATATTAAATGGGCAGCAAGTTAGTACAATATCAGTACATCACTCAACTCAGGGTGGATTAGTTGAGAACAAGTATACAACAAGAATCAGTTCTCCGCACTGCAATTGCAATTAATAGACCTGATATAAAATATTTTCAAGACTGAAATTTTTTCTACTGCATTGAAAGGGCCTACTATAATCCATAAGTACTTCTGAATTCTATTCCATCATTTATCTGACCATCAAAACACAATGTATTAGACTGTTAGTCATGTGTTCATGTAATTTTTTAGCAAAAGCCCAGGAACTAATGCTCACATACGACGAGAGCAAAAACATATTAATGGTTGCAAGACAAGTCTAGCTACACTGTAAAAGTTGTGTACCTTAGCCACACCCCTCATATTAAGATAATCTGCAACAGCTAGCTGCAAGTCATTAGCTTCAATTTCATGAGCTTCAAAACTAGGAGGACCAGATCTGGAGTTCTTGATGACATCAACTTGCTTAAGAACCTTCTTGAGCATTGATATAGAAACATCCTGACAAACACAATCCAATGGAATGTTTCCAAGTAGTGAATATCCAGAACAGAGATCAGTAGTAATGGAAGCATAAATAAATAAAAAAAAGAAAGAAACAGATGCAAGTGCATGACACAGTTGCAAAGCTAAAGAAATTACAGAAGACATGATATTCCTCCCGTCAGAAACATCTGGCACAGACAAGCAGTTTGGAGGCACAGGTAACTTCTGCAGGATATACCCCTCCTGTGGGAAATATCCTTTTGCAGAAAGCCTTTTCTTGGTGTCCTCAGGAAGCCTTTTCAAGATTTCTAGAACCTGATTATTGGAACAACGAAGAGGGGATTGAAACCCATGATTAGTAGTGGAGTTCCATCCAAGAAAAAAGTATTCCACTAGTCAAATAGTGTGGAGAAAAAAAAAACAAATACTATGACATACGCGCACAAGTTACTACTCAATAACGACCAAATAAAATAAATTATATACCGCAAAGATAAATTCTAATAAAATTTAAACAACAGCAGCTTCATAATATTTCTTAGGACACAATATACACTATAAAGTCAAACTTTCAGCATATAGATCAATCCACCATTCAAACAATCTGATGCACCTCCTTCACCAAGGCCTTGCCGAACAGTTGGCTGGGCACAGACATTCATGTAGCTGGAAAACAACCATCAAATCAAATCAATAGAAGAGGTTCAAACCAGCAGCCTGCCAACGGCTGCTTAGTTGAACTTTTAATTACATATCCATAAGTATTTAAAGCAAGGAAGCATATTTAAGGAAATAAGGCCGTAACACCCCAAACACATTTCTTCTACCTTGCCCCTATCCAATCGCATACAAGTCCAATTCTATGTGTTAGAGCTTTGTGGATGCATATTAGATGTTCATGCTCTGTGTGCATGTTTGATCATGTGCATGATGCATGTTACACATGTGATTTTGTGATATCTTTATGACTGGTGTGTCCAATGGAATTAGGGATGTCAAAAATGAGTCATAAATGTGTTTTTATATAGACATCAATATACCATATTCGTATTTTTGAAGTATTGAGCATATAGCAAAGAAAAGAAGGAAGCGGGAACACCGGAGAAAGTGCGCCTATTGGATTGTCCAGATAAGTGTTTTTTTTTTTTTTTTTTTTGAAACAGAAACTTTATTATATTAATATAAAGGGTTACATCCGGATGAGATATCCGGCAAATTACAAAGATTGTAATATTTTGTCACCATTACATAGCCAATCCCAAAATTTATAACCCTTCCCTAACCTAGATGTAGAGATCCATGTGGCAAAAAGAATATTGGATCTCTCCCAAAGCTGTCTGACATTTCTATATTTCTCCAAAAAGAACCTACTATTCCTTTCTTCCCATAAGTTGTACCAATAGCTGCTAAAATCACCTTCCAATATTATTGAAGGCTAGCCACCGTCACACTATCCGAGGTTTGATAGAACCAACCAACTGCTGGAGATGCGATTGCTTCATGATGATTACTCCACTGACTCCACATGCTCTTCATCATTTGGCACTCTTCAAAAATATAAATGATCGATTCCCCGCTATTCCTGCATAATAGACACATATTTGGATTAAGATAAAGTTTTTGTTGCCTCTTCGGAATGTTATCTACAGTGTTGAGCTTATTTAGGCTCACAAGCCAAATTAACATTTTGGCTTTCATAGGAGCCTTTATGTTCCAAATAAAGTCTGTTGGAACATAGACTCCATTCTGTTCTTGTGTACTGAAACTGTCTTTGAAAGACTTCACCGAAAACTGGCAATTTTGCTCTAAGGTCCATGTAGGTTTGTCTTCAATGTCTGGTTGTTGGAGCTGAAAGCTATGAAGGAGGCTCAACATGTCACTAACTTCGTCCAGTTGATTGTCCCCAAGGTTGCTACTTATATGTAAATTCCAAGCCCATTGGTTAGGGTCCATTGTAGCTGATTTGGTTAGGAATTCAGCGACTGTTCCTTCTTTTCTATTCGATAATCTGAAAATATTTGAAACTTGATCCCTCCCTCTCCATATGTCATCCCAAAACAGCACATTATCCCCTTTACCTACTTTCCATATAATGTGAGGTCTTATTTCAGTGTATAGCCGATGGATGTCCTTCCATGGGGATCTATGGCTACATAATCTGCAGATTCCTGCTTCTCTCCCAAAGTGTTTCTGACCATGTATACTTCAATCCTAGCCCATAGTGCTATTGGCTGTGCCATCATTCTCCACAACCACTTCCCTTTTAAGGCTTTGTTAATCTTCCTCAAACCCCCTATACTCAGCCCTCCTTTTGAAACATCTTTACACACTTGCTTCCAACTAACCATATTTTTGCCTTTAGTATCCTCTTCACCCTTCCATAGAAAGTTCCTCATCTGTCTTTCCATTTCATCAGCAATCTTCTTTGGCAATCTAAATAGAGACAGATAATAAGTAGGTAAAGCTTCTAGGACAGACTTGATCAAAAGCAATCTACCTACCCCCCCCCCCCCCCCCCCCCCCACCCGCGGCGTCCCCACCCCCCCCCCCCCCCCCCCCCCCTC
>JAJIYU010002903.1:0-28446 GCA_030144865.1 Tinospora cordifolia | reverse complement strand
CTATACGTATACCATATTTTATTTTGACATCTCAACCTAAGAAGATAGAACATTTTACGACATAAAAGAGAAATTAAAATTGACTTTAACCATTAGTTTGTCAAAATAATTCAACACTTTTGTATTACAAGTTAAACTTAGATGTTAAAACATATAAGAGTCTCACTTTTGCACATTAGCGAAAGATCTTTTTTTTTTCTAAAAAAAAAGAAAAACTTCTAAAACTTTTATTTATGATACATGTTACACAATGTATTACTTGTTCAACTTATGACTAACTAAACTCCGTGAAGACAATATTAATCACTTTGAACATACAATTAAATATAAATATACATATACACAATAGGTATGATTTTTTTTTTTTTTGACAACAACAGTTACAATATTGGGGGGAGGAGAAAAATGTTGTTGCATTTTTTCAAAGGTGCTTGGGTATTTTGGGTATTGTATATAGTGCAAGCGAGCTTGCTAGGCTCTCAAGTATGAAACTTTTTATTTTCTTTTTCCATGAATCTCTTCAAATTTAGGCAGTTCGATCTATGAGTTAAATTTAAGCGAGGTTCAAAGTGATGGGAGGTGCTGGTCGCTAAGGGAGGGAGCCAAATTAAATTTTGTTTTGTAGCAGGTGATGCTTTCGCACTTACCTGCATTCAGATGTACTTTTCATTATTAATTAAAGAATTTGGTGCAGTTAAGTTAGGTGCTGATACCATCTTCATATGTACACCATGCAACTCTGACTTTCACCAACACTGCTAAACGTATCTTAGTGTTTAATTAATGTTTTTACGTAATAATTAAGCTAACTAGAATATCACAAGAAACATTCAACCAAATGAAACTATAAAAGTAAATGACATTTTTTCAAGGCTTCAAAGATATTGTATTTGTACATAAAATTAACTTAACCACCACCATGCTCTAGAAAGGAATCATCTATATATACATATAGATAATTTCATACCTTATAATGAATAAACCAACTTGGACTTGCTCGATCAATCTAGTTTCACATGTATAATAATTTAATGGGAATTGACCGTAATTACTACTAGCACACACCCACTTTGATTGTAACTATTATTTGAGATTAATTACTCTAATAATTAACCATTATATACTTATGTGAAATTCAAATTGGCCTGGAAGACATAGAATTGACACTCCTTAATTAATTTGGTCGCCAGTTGTCTCTGCACCACAGACCTCCAAAATCTCTCTGTCATGAGGTGAAAACATGCATGGAAAGCTAAACTGTATGCTCGAAAGTCCAAAGCATCCGAAAATTTCATTTATTTTTCCACAAAAAGAAACAAAATAAACATCATACATAACTTAAAGACAGTGACACGAACATTAGCTACATGTGAGGTCTTTTTTTTTTTTTTTTTTACATATGGCTACGCATGGCATAATTAGTATATAAAAGAAGAAATAAAAATATTACAGACAAAAAAAAGCTAAAACAGTGAATTTTCAACGTTACAAGCATTAATTACCAACTAATCAATTTTCTTCCTATAAGCACAAAAAAAAAAATGCGGGAAAATTGCAGTTGATGGCGGCAATATTCATTTTCTTTTTCCTTTCTTTTTCTAAAAAAAAAAAAAAACACTTCCCATTTTGTTGAAGGAAAAACTAGAGTTTATAGATGATAAGAAAACAAGGCAATACCGCTCTTGGATCCAACACTAAGAGCTCTCCGTTATCTCCTCCCACCGAGTCAAACCCAATAACTCGGCCTTCCACCAACGATTCCAACCCCAACCGCTTACAAACCCGACCCGCTATAACCCGACAAACCAACATAGCCCTTCTCCCTTTCCCTCCTCCAGCGTTCTCGTGCGCCGCGCCGCTGCCGGAAAACGTACAAACCGCCGTGTCTTTCCCGGAAAACGCACACATTCCGCCTATATCGTACACAGCTCCAGCCACAGTTGCCGGTCCCAAACAGTGGAATCTCATGACTTCATTGCCGTCAGCGACGCACCTCGCGTCGTCTTCCTTGCTGTTCAGATGGGATCGGCCGCTCGAAACAGCTCTGCTCTTCACCATTTCCCGGTACTCCTCGAACCGGGCCACTGTCTTCGGTGGGTTCTGGACCTTGAACAGCATCTCTACCCGACCCGAGAACTCTTTCGGCGGCGACCAGCTTGTGTGGAATATTATTTCCACCACATTACGTGACGGGTGGCCTTCCGGGAGTTCCGTTAGTGCCGGGAAGAACGATTCTGGTCGACGACGTGACGAAGAACGCACCCGGCTCCGGTCAAGGTCCCGATCCCGGTCAAAGTTCGACCGGGTCGAGGACGGAGATGAAGTTAGATCAGACTTAGTGGATTTGGAGTGGTATTTGGAACCGGGCCTACTCGGGGATGATGGGTTTGGCTTTCTAGGCTTTTTCTTCTTGTTGCTCTTGTTGGTACTTTCTGTAACGACGTCTTTCAGGCTCTGAGAACTTTTCCGGCAGCTGGAAGAGATGGTGAGATGGTTGAGGTGCTTAGGATTTGGGATATAAACATCTTCAACAGCTCTTGATTTGCATTGTAAAGATCTGACCCAACCAGTCGCCATTAACGACGACAAGAACAGCTTCAGCTTTTTTCTTCTTGTTGTTGTTCTTGTTGTTGTTTCATGAAGAATAAGGCGAAAAGAAGAGCAATTCAATTGCACATTGACTGGAAGCTCCTTCTTATTGTCGCCGTTTTGTGTAGTGGAATGACGGGATTGGTCTTAATGCATGGGTGGAATTACTGGGTTTTGAATTAATGGAGGAGGGAAAGGGGAGGGGTATATGTGGAATTGAGTGTGGACGAATTCATTTATTGAGATTTAAGAAATGGCAGTAGGACCCAACTGCAAAGAAATAATGATAATATGTTGGAAGGTCCCATCATCTTATTTGATTGTAACAATCAATGTTGGGTCACAAGACCATCAGTGAATGGGAAAGATACATAATATATATATGTTTGTTGGATATTGATCAAGCTTCTTCTGACCATCCGATTGCCTTTTGGGGATAATCATCAATGGAAATTAACGATGGGAATTTAATTTATTAAATAATTATAAGAAAGTTGTCCCCCAACATTCGAGATCATTTTTGCAGTAATAATAATTAATAAATATGATAGTGTTAAATTAATTATAGTAATAGTAAAATAAAAAAAATAAATGCAGTTATTACTGCGTAATTCACATCAACTCAATATAGATAGTATAATAGTTTAATAATATTATAGTATCACAAGAGTGAGGTTATATCTCTCGATAGATGCCTAAAATAAACAATTTTCAAATTTCGATAGTAACATAATTA
Organism: Tinospora cordifolia; assembly: GCA_030144865.1. Classification (NCBI taxonomy): domain Eukaryota; kingdom Viridiplantae; phylum Streptophyta; class Magnoliopsida; order Ranunculales; family Menispermaceae; genus Tinospora; species Tinospora cordifolia. The sequence goes on along the minus strand of JAJIYU010002903.1, from coordinate 25,121 downwards.
GCTAATTAAACACATCTTGCATTATAAAAGTATACATCTTAAAATTAAGAATGAAAATAAGATTTATTATATATAAAGATAGATATTATGAGGAAGAGAGAAAAAAAAATGTAATGAGTGGCATGAGAGATTGGTATATGTTTGAACTTTGCATTAATTGAAATTGAAATTAATTGGGCAATAAAAAATTAAAACTTAAATATTAAATAATTTAAAGTTATTAAGATATATTTTTGTTTCTTGATCACTTCCAAATAATTATTCACCGCATTTGGAACTCCTGTATTATATATCTGCCATTTATCGACTTTTATTGATTAAGAGGGTCAATTTAAACATTTTTCCTATATCCTCGATCAGTATCTACCAAAAAATAATAATAATAATAATAATAAATAAAGTTGATAAACCAGTTATGTAAGCTATATATACAAAAGATTAACATATAGTAAATTATAAAATTTTAATTTCATAAACAGTAGGGAATACTGTTTAATTACGACCTGGCGAGTTGAAAAAATAAATGAAGGATGGATGCATTGATGTTACTTGAAGACAGGACTGGAGAAGGCAGATGAGGCAACGGGTTGGGTTGGTGAAGAGTTCCATTTTGTTAAATTGCCGCAAGGCACGGCAAGCCAAGCACTCTTCATGCAATCGACCCAACTCTCCAATGTGTATAATATATAGATATAGACAAACCTCGTCATTTCTTATGAAGCAAGATAGATGCTTTAATTTGTAATGTAAACATTTAAATATATGGCTATCATAAATATTATTCCTTACTAGAAGCTGAAGACAAACTAAGAGGAGAACAGATAAAAGACCAAGATGACGTCTTGATGATGGTTTATTAAATATTTAAGAACAACAAATTTTTATATGGTTGGTGAGGATGGTTATGATCCATATTCAATGTCAGGTCCATATATATAAATCCAAATTCTAGCTAGCTAACACCATCAAGTATCTTATTTCTTTTAATTAAGCAACCCATCTAGGTACTCTTTTGGTGAAAAAAAAAAAGCATTACAATTAATGATCATGAAGTGATAATGCAAATCTTGATTCATCATTAAGATAACTACTTTACATGATTAATTAATAGTTATTAGATTAAGAAATAGGGTTGGGACTTTTTATGATTTGTGTAACACTTCAGACGTAGTAACAAGTATTATCTAGATTCGACACATTCTTCATGTGACTTAGTTACAAATTAGGGAGGATATTAGTTATGAAGAAAGATCTATACAAATAGTTGATAGAAGAATTCAAAAATTGATTAATAAAGAAATTCACCTTGTTAGGGTAAAATCACAATTTCATGACGATGAAGAGTAAACTTGAAAATATGTGAACATGATATATAATTTCCTTTTTATTACTATGTATGAAGTGTTACAATTTGGGACTTCATATATAAATATATGTACAAACAAATAAAAATTGAAATAATACTTGAATAAAATAGTTAAATTTTTAAAATCAATATTGTGCTTAATTATAATATTTATTATGTTTGGAGTGACACATGTGTTACAATATTTAAGACAAGAGGTTGTAATTCTACGAGGATGAGCTGACCCCAAAAATTTGTTCTTAGTTTAAATTGTAGGTTGCAACTTGCTTATATGAAACAAAAATTATTAGCTTTTGTGGCACAGTCAGTCCTGTAGATGAGGGTATTGACAACTTAATTTTTACCATCTGAACTACTATAAACTTAAACCATGGAAATGTCAGCCCAAAATCATAGAAATCAACTAGAATGAAGAATGAAATTTTAAAAACAAATGATAAGAACTTTTTAGGTGTAAAAAAGTGAAGGGATGAACCTCCATTATATTGGTAAATAGCCATGTTACTCTCAATGTCCTAAATGCTTGCCATTAAAATTATACACATTTATTTAATTATTTTAATTTAAACATTCGTAATGTTACAAAAACAAAAAAAAAACATTACACAATTATTTTCTCATTCACTTTTTATGAACGTGATAAAATTATTTTTATGGAATTAAATAAGATTTTATATATATATATATGATGAAATAAAATAAGATAAAAGTAAAATAATATGTTTATTGATTTGTTTATGATTAAAACTGATTAATTTATTAAATTAAATGACATATAATAATTATATTAGATACGTAAATCCATCAAACATCAGCTTTGCAGTTTGATTTTTCTTTTAGATGAAAAAAAAAAAGAGGAGAAGGAAAAGAGGAAAAAGAATTGGAAAGAATACTTAGATTAAACAACCTAAGTTAGATTTTAATCATCTATCTTTTAGTATTTTGCCTTATATATCCACTATAATTAATTATGAATAGATTAACTAAATAATACAGATCTAGTTTATTACTAGTGTAAGCGTAATAATGCCTCCTTGCAATCTAACCGTTGGATTAGCACTAAAAATAGCCAAATCTCCATTTATCCTGTGTGCCAAGTGTAATAATCAATACTTCTTAAAGATGCATATGTGTATGTTTGTCACATGCGAGAAGTCCAAAATAGCCAAATCGCACCTCACACCATGATTATATATATATATATATATATTTATTTATTTATTTTCATCAATCTTTATTTTATAAGAGTGGCATTTTTGGGAATAAAGGCCAGAGGATGAGAATGGAAGGAGAATGGAAACTGTCAAAAGCTCTGAAATTTAAACTGAAAAACGACAGTTTTTCTCTTCTCTTTCCTCTGCTTCTGTGATATTTGTGAGTGAGAGTGAGAGTGAGAGTGCGGTATTTCTTCTACTACTACTACTACGCTCTAATCTATGAGCACACGAAGTACAGCATAGCATGGGTTTTTGTATGTGTTTAGGACTTCTATAAGGAGACAATACCATAAGAAGACGACAACAGCATGCACATATTTAATTGATTATATATGTTTATATAGGCATTAAAGTAACAATGCAATTAATTGTTGAGTACCTAAAAGGGAACAATGCAACCCCGGCCCATGCCCTATTGCCCACTGCCTGAACTTCAAGATTCTCAATATCAAATTGCATGCAGAGAGGAAAAAGCATTTTTGTAATATTTAAAAGAGAACCTTGCTCCAAGGATTGGGATTGCCCTTAAGTGTCTTGGATTATCTTTGATATGCCTGAGGATGACTTTCATGATACTCCCAACTGTTTTGAGTCCAATGTATGTTGTGATAACATTTTGGATAAAGTTTGTTTATTACTCCAAAAGATTTTCTTTTTTTTTTTTTTGAAAATGATAAAAAAATATTTAATTAAGTTTAATGTTTTTGATGTTATTTATGTTTCATTTCTATTACTGCCTACAAATTGAATGACTTATTTGTTTAATGAAGTTAATGGGCATTAAGAATATTATTGATTATTATCAAATCATGAAAACAAATACTTTTAGATTGTAATCACAAATATTTAAGAATATTATTGAGTATTATCAAATCATGAAAATTATCACAAACTTTAAGGATCTATCTATCTATCGATGCTTAGATACAATGGTATATAAAATTCTGAAAACATTAAAAATATATTTAAAATTTTTAAATATGAAAACAATTTCTTAAAATTTACAAAGGAAATAAATTATTCATATATATATTGAATTCTAATCAGTTCACGTGTTAAATGTAACTTAGACCTTCAGTTGGTTGGCCAATCCACGGAATAAGCGTTTACACAAAAACATGTACATAATTAATCAATAGGTACCTTAGCTCAAATAAACTAACAGTGGTTTTAATTAGAAGGGTCCATAGCATCACTTGCACCTTTTCGCATGGTGGGTGGGCGGTGGGCACTAGTCCGTGTGAGGACTTGTGGTCCGTGTGAGGACCTCAGGAGAAAATGCCAGCCTTTCGCCCTCACGCCTGCAGAATCTCTTGAGCCCCGGGAACTGCGTCTCATGTCTTGGGCGTGCTTGCAATTGCCTTCTACCAAATTCCCACTTTTCTTCTACCCTTCTTTTGACCATTTTTATTTGCAAGAACCAACTTAACTTTACAAGACCCATGCATTTAATTTAAAATGCTGTAATTAATATCCTAATAATCTATTAATTTCTTTAAAATAGAATTTTAACCATAACTTAAACAGATAAAGGAGGATAGAAAGCATGAGGCCAGCTAGCTTTTCGTTTTCTTTTCTTTTTATTACTTTATTAATTTTATTTTTTGTTTTATTTAATTTTATTTTTATGAAACAAAAGCCTTGGTATACGAACTGATCTTTAATCATGATATTTTAGGAAACCCATAAACATGCACTTATTAGTTTTGTATGGCTTTTTCAAAAAGAATATGCTGAGCAATGTAAGGAGCCTTCACTATAGGAGTCGGAAAGAAATGGCAATGGGCATTCTTCCTACCATCCATCTATCCATTTACAACTAAAAAATAGTTCTTTTTTTTAAAAAAAAATTAAAACCAAAGGCTTAGTTCATATTTGATCAAAGCCTGATTTTATATTTAAAATGAAAATTGATTTATATTTGTCAAGTAATCACCATTAAATATTAAAAAAAATAAATGTTACCTGCACTCAAATTAACTTTGATTTGTTTTCTATAATTATGTTTTTACCATCATTCTTCTGATGTTGGTAAAGGCATGAATTGCTCTAGTTATTAATGATAGTCATCAAAACTCAATTAAGGAATTAAGACACGTTTAAAAGTCATAATCTTAAATGTCGTAAATAAAAAAAGTTAATTAGTTCAATCTTAGCCACTTTAATAAAAAAAAGTTACAGTTACATAAAATATAGAATATAATTGCCACTTTAATATTTTTTTAAAAAATGTATATCTTTAAAGTTTAATTTTCTGACAAATGGAGCAAATTTGAATTTGTTAATGATAAATATAATTAAATTAAAGTTAGATTCAAATTTGAATATTTTTAGTCTATTGTTAATTTGAGTCCCCGATGCTCTGACCAAAGTTAAATTAAAATTTGAATATATTTTTAATATATGGTAGTTTCTGAGGCCCCAATGTTGTGATTCACCTACATGTTAGTTAATTAAATGTGTACTTGTTAAAGAAATCGAATTTAAATAGTGTTTGATAGGAGACACAATAATGTTGTTTCTACGGTTCTACCCTGTTCTCATGATTCAGTCTTAATGGGCTGGAAATTTGGTTTACATGTGGGGCAGGTACAAACAATAGAACCCTGATCCAGTGATCTTAACCAACAGATGATATATGATTAAGTGGGCCTTGACTTGCCCATATTTGGCCAGTAAATGGGGAACAAAACGCTAGTTTCCATGCTTCACATATTTTATATATTTTTTGAAAAAATAAAAAAGAAAAAGTCCTTGGGTATTCACCAAATCCGTAGGTATTAATATGTGAGGGTACACTTAATTGAACGTAGCTTGGTAGAAAGTGGAGCATTGAAGGATCATTAATGAGTTTGATTTCCAACTTCTAAATCAGTGGAAACTTAGATCTTCCTTTTTAATCTATCTATTTTTGTAGACCTTGAAAGTGGACCCCACCTGATATATGTTAATGGAAGGTTGATTTTCTTTGTTATAATTAATATTTTTTTATTCAAAAATAAGATTAAATTTGTTAAATTGGCTACTAAAACATTTAAAATCATTAAATAAATAAGTGTTAGGTGTAATTTGAAGATTTTGCCTTAGAAACATTTACTACCACTCATTGGCCTATGATGTCATTGAGGGTTCATGGTCACATTGAAAAAAGACCGCTAATGGAAAAAGACTCGAAACGAACACAAATAGAATCAGACCGATTTTCAAAATGCCTTTCTGGATATTCCTCAGTGTCCCGACTATTCACAGAACATGAAAATGAAACTCAATGCGTTCGAAAAGTTTTCTCCGTTATCATTTTATAGCAGTTTGAACAGTGATTAGTTTTGAGGTTTATGTTAAACTAGTGCAGAAATACACTATAAAAAACTTTAAAAAAAAAAAAAGAAAAAAAAAACTACAAAGATTAGAATTGAAGGATGCAAGTTACGGTGCCCACTAACATGTTGACATGAATCTATTTTGTACAAATAAAAAAAAGCATAAAATTAGAAAGATTAAAATTAAAACCTCCAACAGATTATTCTTAGTGAAATCATTGACAGTAATTTTTAGTCTTACATTATATGTACATATTCTCTTTGAATGAGAGAAAAATATACCCTCTTATAGCTACTTGTAACAACTTAGAACTACCCAGTATTTTACATTAGGAAGTTACCGCCCGGAAAGTAACTCTACGTTCCAGTCCTTTTAACCAATTAAATAAACCTATTAAATAAAATTAAATATTCAAGTTAATAAAAAAAAATGTTTATAACAGGACTTTTATATACTATAGTGGAAGTCTTTGGTTGAATGATGTTGGTTTAATGGCAGTGCAGATAAATGGGCTCAACTTCGTTAGCTAAGGCCAAGTTTGGGAGAGACGTTTTACCCACAAGAATGAGTTTCACACAGTGGGTTGGGCTGAAAATTCCACTGGGCATCCAATGGTTCATTACAGTTGAATTACTTAGTTCTTTTATTTATTTATTTATTGAGGAAATTACAGATAAGTAACAGTTTTTAAAAACATTTTAAAAAATATTTGTTACAATTTTAAAACTTTTCTAAATACTATATGCAATTCATGCAACATTTCAGCTATTCAAGTACAAAACATGTACAATGCACTATAAGCAAAATACAAGGTTAAATAAGTTAATTAAAATTAATACTCACAGTATAGTTACAAATTTTTTCTCTTTAAATTTGAGTTCTTAAGCCCTTGATCTCCTGTTTAACATCGACTTTGTTAATTTGTTTGTCTTCATATATTTTGACTCATATTCAAATCCTACAATCATATTTTTGAGTCAGTCTTTGGTCATCCCTTAGTCAAGCGGGTCTTTAATTGGCCTCCGTGTGGTAACCTTGGTTTCATGATTCATCACACCTAAATTAAGGTATATTAGCTCCAAACTATCAAGATTGGTTCATTTGGAAACATAAGGGTTAATATCCATGAGGTAGTCTTGTTTTGGGTCAATTTGTTAGATTTTTTACCGACACATCTTGATTTTGTTAAAGCTAAAATGTTGTAGAGTGCTCATTCACCCTCCCAGGTGTTTCTAGGAAAATTTTTTCCTAAATTTTCCATATTGTTTGGTCTTTGTTTCAATCATATAGGTGTTAATCCCTTTGCAGAGAATCTTCTTCTATGCGATTGACTTGATGAATTTTCTAGAAATAATTTTTTCAATCAATTAAGACCAAAATTGGCAGAGTTGTTAATCACCCCTAATTACAACCTCTAAATTTTTTTTAAAATTTTTAGATGTGATTTGATTTCATTTCTACCTTCATCTTTTAATTGCAAATTCTGTACTGTAACGTGTACTATTTTGTTGGCAGACAAAATGCTTTTGGTGGACACTGTAGCTACAGTAGCACACTGCTATCTATTTTCGTCGTTTCATGCCAAAAAAATCTATATAAACCCCCCTCTCCCATTCTGAAAATTTATTCCAACAAAAAAAAATAATTTATTTGCTTACTTTCTTTTTTTTTTGTTCTTTGACTATTCTAGAAAACAAATATAATAGTAGGAAGAAAAAAAAAACCTTAGTTTCTGTATAGTAATAGTGAAGGTCTACTTTTAAATATCTCTTTTGGAGCAACTGAAAGGCTTTGCAACTCAAAGTAGGTATAATAATTATGTCTAAGTTTCTATTTAAGATTGAAAATGTCTTTTATCCATTTTTAGTACATATTATTGTTCGCATATACATTATCTACTATTCACAAATACGACACTGTTCACGTGGGGGTACTGTTCACTATTACTGTTTAGTATTATTCACATTCACTGTTCACAGATACATATTGTTCATATATATGGTATTGTTTATATATACGATATTGTACATATGTACTATTTATGGACAGCTATTAAATCAGATTTTTAAAACGTAGATCTTAAAGACTGATAGTCGAAGACTCGAAACAAGTTAAAATAACAACGTAAAGATTCAGGAGAATCTACTATTGAGGTAGAAGTGACTATCTAAATTCTTTTATATTATTTTGGTCAAAATATGAAGCATGAATCTGTATGATTATTGTTATACGTTGTTTTAGAAGCATGTTAGGGTGTATTCCTATGAATAATTTTTCTATCTTTTCATGAGAATTTATAGCATGCCATGTTTTGTATAAAAATAATTTACAACTAGGAATCTATACCATGCAAGCCATGTAATGAATAGAATGATTAATGTAATTACTAGCATGTTAACTTGTCTATTTGTATTCATTGTTTATTTATATTGAATATACTTGTGATCATTAATCAAAGATGATAAAGAGAACTAACAGCGTGTTGACACAGTGATGCTAATACTGTGGCAATAGTCTAGCATCACCATGAGCATTCCTAGCCCTAGGCGGGTTTCTCTTTGAAAGGGGACTGAAAATTCAAGTGAGATTTCACTCTCTGGTTTGATGATCGAGTGAACAATCAATCCCGAGATAGGGTTCTGAGTGTGTAACTGGTCTTCAGGCATTACATTGAATACTCCGAACCTAAGTTGGAATGCCAAGAAATAAAACCTTTCAGTCTTAACCTCAACTCAAATAACTAAATCATTAAAATGTCTAATGTTTTATAAGTGCTTGTATGTTTATATTTTGACTATTATAATGCTTTAGATATTTTTGTGTAAGATTCATTAGGCTCTTGAGCTCACCCCACTCACTCTTTTTTGGGTAACTATTGAAAACATTGCTTTTGACAAACAAATGTAAAATAATCATTAGTAGTAGTGTGCCTCACAGTATAAAGATGTTAGAAAATGACATTTATTTGCCATTTCCTATTGTAGGACATGTGACCCACCATATTTAGTTTTGTCAAATGTCGGCCATTAGGCCAGGTAGTGGTTGTCTTATCAAAATTTGGCTATGGGGCCCACTGAAGTGTTCATGACTCTGATAATAAATTAATGTATTTTTAGTTTTTATGTGATCCCAAGATTATTGTTATTCTGTTTTTAAGAAAATGTATTTATATTTTATTTTGTACTTTGAGATATGGTCTGGTGCAATTAACAAATGTAATAGGTGATGTAAAGAAAAAATAATACCTCAATTCTCGGATAGAAAGCAAGAGTGACTGCATATGAGTGAAATTACGTCTCAAGCTACGAGACAAACACGTCACCTATGATGTATGTGACAGGTCTGGGAGCTGGAGTATTACGAGCCCTGAGGCAGGGCCAGGCCCCAGATTTTGTGCGCCCCACATACATCTCTTTTATATATAGTATATTGAATTTTATGTCTAGTTAAATATAGTTTTTATTTATATACTATATTATAGTATTAACTCTCTTATTTATAGTATTTTTTTCATATACAATGTATATGAAATAGTAATATTATATATATATATATATATATTTTTTTTTTTTTAAATATTATTTTCATATGTGATATGTATGATATAAAATTTATAAAAAAAATACTTAAATATGAACTTAACATATTCATTTGTTTTTAATTGATTGGACATGTTAAGTTAATATGATAATACGAATTGTCATTCTTATCTTCGTAGTAAGAAAGGTAAGACTGTCAAAAAAACCTGTTCAAGTCTCTTATCAGACTTATTTCCAAAGAAGAAAAGTGGCACATGATATGGTTAGTGGCATTGATTAAAAATAGAATAAGGAATTCATTACGGGGACATAGAAATTGATAAAAATGTAAATATTTATAAAAAAGTCAATATATTTAAAAAAAATTAAAAAAAGAACAAATATTTTAAATAATAATTACTAAAAAGTTATAATTTTTGTAATTTCGCTATTATTTATTTCTACTAATGGTTTCTTTTCAACAATTCATTTTCAAATTTTATTTCTAAGGGAAAACTTGAAAATAATTTTCAAATACTGTTTTATCAATACGTTTTCAAGTACTACTTTCTCATTTTTAATCTGTTAACTAGTAAAGAATAAAATTTGAATTGAAACCAATAGCAGTTGGAGAGCTTAAAAAAGACAAATTCTACAACTTAAACCAAGACCCAATGCGTTTAAGCCACGTTTCATTGTCAAATTTCTTCCACGTGTCAGATTTCTGTCCCGTCTTCACAAAACATTTATACATTCGTATTAACTGAACTAACGGTCCTAAGACTAATAACAAAGAATTGTGCAAAATAAATGGAGAAATCAGAACACTCCACTTTGACAAAACCCCAATCCCTCTTCAACCGTCTGATCTTCCTGGATGCCACGTGTTCGCAACACATCCACACGATTTGCTCCCCCGTCCCCCGCTCCCTCCTCAAGACCCTAGAGATCTCCGGCGACGGCCGTTTCTGGTTTCCGATCCCTGTCGCCCTGTACTTCTCCCCTCTCTCATCAAACTCTGATCATGTCCGGCGCATTCTCGCCTGTCTCTTCATCGGTTCTCTCCTCGATCTCGCTCTTGTAGGTCTCATCAAGTACCTGATCCGACGACCACGGCCCCTCTACAACAAAGGAATGCATCTAACGGTCGCCGTCGATCACTGGTCTTTCCCCAGTGGGCATTCTTCCAGGGTTTGCTTCATCGCTTCGTTTCTGTTTCTTTCATTGGATTCAATTGCGGCCGCAATGGTGGATTTGGGATTGTCTACTGGGCATCGCTGGAGCGAGAGTGGCTGCAAAAGTGATGGTAAGATCGCGAAAGCTTTTGTTTCGGTTGTGTGGTTGTGGTCGGCAGTGACGTCGATGTCTAGGGTTTTGCTCGGTCGGCATTTTCTTATGGATGTTCTTGCTGGTGTTTGCTTGGGTGTTCTTGAAGCTCTATTTGTGTTTTATTTTTTGAGATTTTAGATTTTGAATGAATGGAGGATGGTTCTTGAAGTGGTCGCTCCTTTGATTATTGTATCTTTTAGGAGTCCCTCTTTGTAACATGTAATTTGTCAATGAAAATTTAATTTTTTTACGCCCCCTTTTTCTTCCAATGAACTTTGAGTTGTTTTATTGTCTTTGTTTGGAAAGTTTGATATCAGGATAATCGAGTTTTCAATGTTAGGTTGTTTTTTTAATATTTCTAAGTTGATGTGTTAATTATTTGAGTCTCAACGCAAATGTGGCATCAAATGTCTCTTTGAAAAAAGGTCTATTGCTCTTTACTCAAGGTCGGTTGAAAGTAGCGATAGTGATGTATTCATTGCGTGAGATTTGCCATAATTTTCTGAATTTTTATGGAATGTTAGTGATTTCTCAATCAATAAATATATAACCGAAGTATTACTCAGATTCCATCAAATTGAGAGATTACTGTAGTTGAATTAGGAATGAAGGGTATGAGATTGAAGTATAATATTAAATGTCATGCATACAATTTTTCTTTTTTTTTTTTTTTTGGGAAATTGATTACAAACTAAAGAATAACTAAATTAGCAAGGAGCATTCCATAACTCTACTTTAAGATATATGTACACAAACAATTTTCAATTAATTGATATGTCTCCTATATATGTTGACCGCTGAGCTTGTTACTCTTACAAAATGTGCCAGGTTGTCGAGACCCCTTTCTTGCCTCAAATGGCGGCACAAAAAACGTAGTAATCTAATGAGTCGTTTACCACCAACAGACTTGCTAAGCTACTGTTTAGCCAAATCAACCATCTATCACTATCAATAATCCATATAATCAAAACCCAAACAAAGATTAGGTCAAGCCTACAAATATCATGCACATTGTTTAAGTGATAAATACAATAACATGGTTTGGGTTTTTTATATATATCACAAAGACAAAAAGTAAAACCGTAGTTCAACAACAAAAGACCTACATCTTACACAAGCGGAAATCAGTCTATACTTGGGAATTAACTGATCACCACGACCTTTCCCTAGTCTATCACTAAAGGACCTGAAATAAGAAAAGACAAGATGAGCTTAGAACAACATGGCTTAGCTATTAGTGGCCTTGCAATACAAGTATGAATCAAAACCATGTATGTATGTTGTGCCGAGATGAAACTAAAATGAATGTAATACAATATCTCATCTCTTCAAGAAACTAAACATGCATTATATCATCAACAACCAATCCATATATCCACCAAATCATAAACATAACAAGCACGTGCATCGATAAAATTCTAACTCAACGAATGTAAGCTATTCTTCAAATCCAGAAAATATCTCGATGAGTTTAGTGCGGCTTTGAAAGTTCGAAACTTACATTTGCTCATAGATCCTGGACCTCCTAAATGTTTGAGATAACCACTTGATGGATGTATTGCGACCTAAAAAATCTAGACTCTAGAGTTTATGAGTCCAAACATAGCTTCAAAAGCCTGCTATCAGATCATGCAAGTTTCCTGAATTCAAAAAATATCATAAAACTATTTAAAAGTCTCATTTTTCCATGCCATTCAATATATGTTATAGATGCACATAAAAATATCATTAACACAGGAACATACAAATTAAAGCCAGAAAACTTCTCACAACAATAAGCTACCTGAGATCCAATATCCGATATATTTTAATTGATCAAACTATGTACACATATTCAAAAATTATCCATCGCATAATCCAAAAACTGTCTACTCCAGTCAAATTTTAAGCACATTGTTTTCTTACCATGGTTGATATCAAACTAGGGTATATTATTCATTTCTTACCCTAGTTAGGTCCTTAGTGGGCAAATTGTGCATAAAAATTACAAAAATACGCAAAATACAAAGTTTGTCTCTCAAGACATAATGTAATGCACTATTGTCTATCAGAGTGACACATTGCTCTGCGACATCAAGCGTGCCCGAGAACCTTTGTACACACTGTTTAATCACCACTCATTTCCATCAAATTCCAACAATTATAAACATTAAACCACAACAAAACCATAACAAATCAGAGTGTTAACCGTCATCAGGTTCAACACTTAACATATGTGGATCATCAAATAACATATGTTGGTTCTACAAACCATTTTGTGAACAACGATGATTCATTTTCACTTTTTGTTTTCCAGAAAGCTCAAACTATAAATTTGAATGGCTAAGACCTTAATCACTTCTACGTAATTTACATATCCAAATTTTATGGAAATCTAACGGTTGAACAGAAAGATATCGTATTGCAAATACTAGCATCCTAAACTGTCACTTTTCTAGCTAAATCAGCCACAAATAAAGGTTTGTAACTCTCACTAGAAATTATAAATTTATATCTTCACCATCTAGATTATACATTGAAGAGTTTTAAGGTACTTCAATCTCAACAAGATTTAATGGTTTTTGAGATTAGGTTCTTTGATCAAAATGACTTGTTTCTGTAAGTCAATCAGCATTGTCACTAACATGACGTTATAACTCTTAGTACAATGAGCTTGTTCAAGATTTCCACCATTCAAAAGAAAGGGATCTGAGTGAAGATTAAGTCATTTCAGATCCAACAGTTGGTTTGTGCGATCACGTAGGATCTTAGTTGCTGTTTATTTCTGATCCAACTCTCTCTCTCCTTCCTTCTCTTTCTTTTCTCTCGAGGTTGTGCTTTCTTCTCCTAACTTTCTTGTGCTTAAATTATTGGGAATTTGGGAGAGCGAAAGAGAGTGAATGTGATGGAGTTGGAGAATGAAATGAGAGAATGAAAGTCATTTTCTATTGCATGGAATAAACATACATTGGTGTAATGGAACACATGAAGGAGAATTTGCCACACATTCTCTCATTTGGATGCCAAATCACTTAAGAAGTGTCAATTCTCATTGGACAACACATTATGCACGTTTCATTAGTGCTAATTGTTAAAATCCTCTCTTCATTTACCAGTTCCTTCTTCTCCTCACCAACACACCAGTGTCTTCAAGAACAATGCAGCACTGCTGCTCTTTGGAGTAGCATTGCACTGTGAAACACACCCATGCTCACATCTACTTATGTGTTATGATATTTCTCACTCATAATTTATTATCCACATATAAATCACATCAAAATCATGTAGATTATAATTAATGCAATTTGTTAATTATATAAAAATAATGATTACGTTTTTGGGAACACGACATGTGTATAGAATTTGTATACAGTGGTGCACTGAAAGTTAGATAGAAGGGTTTAAAAATTTAGTTTAAACCATTATATTCTATAATTTAATTAGTTTTAAATATATGTTTATGTTTGTCTCAAAACATCTAAATAAATAGATCTTTACAGCATTTAAAATATGTTCTTTATACTTGTCAATAATAAATTAAGCTTAATGCATGAAGCTCTACCTATTTGTAGTATCTCAAGAAAGGATCAATTAAACCATTTTTGGTTCCATTATTTGCAACCTTACCTTGTGTCATAGGAGGTTGTTTTTAAAACTAAAACATGTGAACACATGGTCATGCAACAAGAATCCTTATCGTTGTGCCAAGGGTTCCCTCCTTATGATTGTCTACTCGCTGCAGTGTCGAGTTCTCATGTAAAGTTTGCATGTCAAATTGAATTTCCACAAATTAATTTTTGAATTTTAAGGAATTGAGGATTAGGGTGACTTTAATTCTCTATCCTTTTTTGTCTGTTCTACTTTTTTTTTCCTTTTAGGTTGGCTACTACTATCCAATGGGTTCACCTTGATAAATGTCAAGTACTTCTCATTGAGCGCCACAAATGCTAGGACTTCTTGCTCGGAATTGAATAGAAAATCTTACATACAAAGACATAGATGAGTAGGATGGGGAATTCTTTGCATCATAGGAAAACATTTGCACTTAGGGGTGGTGAAAATCAAATCTCAATCACAATTAGGTCTGAACAACCTCTTATTGATAAGCTTAATGTGTGTTGGACTAGACCTAGTTTCAAATGTAGACATGGCGTTCATGTCCTTATACATATATAAAATGTTTGCAAATCCTAGGATGCAACTCCAACTAACATGACTTTGAATCCCATTTCAAAAGGCAAGAGTCATAAGACGCTAGATGCTTAAAAATTTTGGGGTGTTAGCTTCTGTAAAAATGCGTGTGGTTACAACCTCCCCACCTTAAAAAGAATTTTTATTTATTTATTTATTTATTTTTGGGAATTTAAGATTGAGAAGCATACTTCATTTCTTAAATTCTGAAAAAATGCTCCTTCATTTCATCTTCAAGCACCTAGGTATATTGTTCCTCTATTTCATGACCTTGACCATTGGAATCTCTTTATTTCAAAGCTTATGCACAATTCTATCAAAGATCATCATTGACTTTTCTTCATACTTCTCATCCTACCTCAGATTTAGATCTCTTCAATCTAATACACAGGCAGGGTCTAGGTAATATTTCGTTAGGAATAAAACATGAAACACGTTGTATACAGCTAGCAACTGAGGTGGTAAGGCTAACCTGATGTGATAGTCTCCAGATTTATATAATAATTCTTCACATATATCTTTTTTATGACCTAAGTACAAATATTGTATCTCCTAAATAAGAGGTGGGCATTGTATGGAATTTATTTAGTTTGATCTATTTAGTAGATTTTGGGTTGTTGCCTTTGCTTGCTTTCCATCAATTGCGGGTATTAGTTAAATGTCATTAACATTTTTGTCAAATAAGTTAGAGAATTAGCATCACGGAAATCTCTACACCTTTTTATGTACCATTTGTTTGTGGATGTGGAACAAGATGTTTAACAATATGATAAATTAAACATGACCCTATAGTACCGATTCACATTTTCTTTTTTAAAACAAGAAAAAGTAAAAAAGAAGATTAGTCAATTATAAATGAAAGTAGTTAATACTTCACGAATTCTCTCTGTAATACGTAACATGGATTATTCTAAGTCCTTTACACATTGGTGAAGGTTGCTTCATTTTAAAATGAAGTTATTTGTTCTCCCTTCAGCAAATCCTGTAAGAGTAGGAGCCTAGGCCTTGAATATTGGGCAGGCACTATCGTTCCCTTCCCCCCCACCAAGAATAACTTTTTTTTTTTTTCCTCCATGTGAATCAATAAAAAGTGCTTGTTGATCACCATTTTATGACTTATGGAGGAAAAACTATGTTGGGATTTCAACTTATGAAAGAATGAAGTAGCTAGTCAATTGATGGTTATAGGTAAAAAGTCTTAATTTCTTTTTCCCCTTGAAGTGACGGAAGATAATTGAATGTCACTGGTAATCAAATAAAAGCAAGGTGTTATGAATTAAATGTCTAATTGATTTTAGTCTATGTGCTAGTGCTCAAAACAGTTTCTTGGCATTGTTGTTAAGGTGATTGGTTCTATCTAGCCAATGTGGTGGTGAGAGTCTCCTGGCATTATGGGCAACATTTGTTTACAACTTCCTAATTTTGTGTCCCTTACTTTAGATATTCAGAAACAAAAAGTAAGACAAATTGACAAATGGTAAAAGTACAATGAGTTCAAGAGCCATGTTTGACATATAGCACTTATGATCATAAAGAAAATGCTTGCAGCTTGCATGAAAAATGCTATGGTAAATTAGGCAACGATGATTAAGAAAGATATTTGCAGAATATATACAAATACGAGAATAGTGCAACGATGCACACTAATATTTAAGTATGGCCAGGGCAATTTAGTTGCATGGTGTAGGTGTTGGACTTGTTTTGGCCTTCAGCACTGATGCTTTGTAGGTCTGCCACTGAATGTTTACTTTAGCACTGCCAATGTGAAAAGTACAAAGGCAAAAAACAAAGAGAGAGCTAGGAATAACTGGGCCACACTAATACATCCACCACTACAAAAGAGTAAATCTCTCGCTTATTTACTAAAAAAACCTGTCTCAAATCTCCTTACGGTTGAGCACTCTCACTCATTCATATTTTCCAATCAATGTATCCCCTTGCATCTTGACAAAAACTTGCTCATTATCATATGGAACAATTAAGTGAGAAGACTTCATAAGAAGCTTGGCTTGATAGAGAATAACACGGCAAAAAATATTAATATAAGAACAAGATTAACAAGATTAAGTACTGGATTTAATCATGGTCAAACTGTGCCGTATTTGACTTCATATTTGCCCTTATCTTATAATAAGGTTCATGATGCTCTGTGTGAAACTTATATAAAAGTTGTCTACTGCTGTTCTGCAATAATTTAGGTCTAAAAGAAGTTATCATTTATTTCACTGTATGTTTCCAGCTTCTACAGTTGACTGACCACTCAGAAATAATTTTGTTGTGAATTCTGGATATACTACTGAATTTGTTAAGAATTCACGGAAATCTGCCTGTATGATGTGTACCTTGAGCAGTTGATTGATGACACCCTGTCATCCTCAAAGTTGCCCGTGTCTTGTAGGTTTTAACTATACTTAAGGTTAGAGGTTGAGTTGAGTGTCAAACGTATAATTTTGGTTAGTGGTAGAGGAGTTGAGCTCATGTTTCCAAGTTGGAGATGAAGATGGCTCATACATCATCTAATCATCATGATGTTGTATCATGGTTTCCCTATCAATTCCAGGTTGGTTCATTGTTGCTTTCTCATCGGCTTTGCCTTTCAAGTTATTAGATAATAAATCTTTCCTTAAAACACTATGCCATGCCATGAAACCCCTGCTTATGATCCATGCACCTTTTTATTTCACTTTTGATAATGTTGTCACCTCACGTAGCTCCAAATTATCTCTTCCTTGCACCTTATGCACAATTTTCACAAACCCATTAGTATCTTTGGCAATAACCGTGAGAATAACTTGATTTGAAACTATTTATCATACTCTAGGCTATTAAGGTGGGTTTCCTCAAAGAAATGTTGTCACCTTGATTTTATGCTTAGACCATGTTTAAAGCAACCATCGATTGGGAGAAAATTGAATGCCATGTGGGATTGAGGTAGTTAGGATCAAGATCTAACTAGATTCGGTGCGTGGTTCTTAAATATCAAAACACAAGATTGGATCATAAATAGTAAGATCTTTAAAATCTATAAAATTGTATTTTAACTATATATGAAGATATTTAAATGAGAGTAAAATACTAAAATAAATGGTATGCGCATGAAGAGCCCAAACCTGTATGGTGCTAGACAGTCTGTGAAGCTATTTGATAAATTTGCAACTTTTGTAAGCCGATATTGTTGGTGTTCATTTGCTATGATCATGTCAAGCATCAACAATAGTTGCGGTGAAAAGCCTATTTCATAATATAAGTACTAGCTGGTGTTATGAAAGCCATGCCTAGGCAAAAATTAGTCCATGTTTAAGCTATGCAGTTCATTCTGTGATAATAAAAGTTTAAGGGGGTCATTGTAAGGTTATAAAGTATATTGTTATATTTGTCTTCATTTTGTTAGATATGTGATTGCATATCCTAAGTATTGGCATAACTTTTAACTATGGTGTTGTACTTGTTTTTCATTTACAAGCTATATTCTTGACCCTTTTTGCTATTTAGTTTTAGTTATATTACTTTTATTTCAATCATAATATTACATTAGTCATGGTTCTTAAAATCATTAATTATTCTACTTTGTCTATATACCGATATATTATCTTTTTTATTTTTAATTTGTTAACGGAAGCACTATTTTGCCTTAGTGGGTTATATTGCCTTGACATCGCCTTAATGTGTTGACAGCCTTACAACAATACTATTCTGTTCCATTAATTATGCTAATATTTCTGCTTTATATATGCATTCTCTTATTTTCTTTATAGTACCTTTGATAATAGGTGCCAAGATCAATGCAGTTCTTTGTGACGCTTTTGTTTTTAGTGGACAATAATAATGCATTCACTTTTTTGTAGGAGAAAAATTAAATTTAATTTCAGAGGAAGCCCATTGAAACGCTACTAATGGTTTCAAAAACTTAGAGAGATTTCAGTTGTATACAGATGAATCTGAATTTGATGTGAATGAGGCCAACCAATCAGCTGTTTGGTTGGCTTCCTTCCAACAGTTTTCCACTTTTATCTTGGATTAGCATCTAAATTTCCTTGACCTAGATGTCAAATTGATGAATGGACTCAGTGCAGTCACATCTTCTTTTTCTTTCTTTCTTTTATTTATTTATTTTTTATTTTGACAGTTTGTCCACTCATATTTTTCCTGTTCTGAGTGGATGAGAAACAACGAAATTCCTCAGGCCACAACAGGTCTGGGAGCTCTATACTAGCCCTTAGCTTTAGCCTGTCTATATGAAGAGAATATTATAAAATATTGACAAGCTATAGCAATGATTGGCAAGCCTAAGTGAGATTTGAAGGTAGCACTGTCTTAATCAATTTTGGCACTGTAATAAAGCTTAACTTTTATTTTAAAATTGATGTGTGCTGATTTTTAACTCTTCCCATTGTTGGTGAACAGCTATTGCATGTGATTTTATCTGGCCAGTACTTAATATTTGGCCCAAAGATTTATGTTACTGTCTATGTTTAAGTTGATTATAAAGGCTAGACAATTTGTAGACTTGAGTTTTTCTTTTGCCTCTTGATTTTCTTTTGGAATATAGTGCATACATTTCTTACATCGTTCAGTTTGAGAACAACTTCCCCTTTTTTTTTTTTTTTCTGGTAATCCATAAAGTTGGTACTGCATAAATGATCAAGTCCTGTCTTTGTATTTCTTGGTGAGGTGTAAGCAATGGCTTTGCATTCCTTACGTACGCCTTTAAAAGCTTGCTATTGGTGAAGTTACTTTTGACAGATTTGCTCAAGTTGTCCTTCGTACAAGGGCTTGCCTTCAGGTTTGCTTACTGAAAAAAAAAAAAAAAGGAATGGTGGAGATTTTTTAACCAAGTTTAATATAATTCCCAACTTTAGCAGACTATTGGAATCTAATTCCAAGAATACAATAAAAGTAGTCTTATTGACTCAAGGATACAAAGTATCATATTTTCCTTTGTAAAACTTCTAGGAACCAAAAGACACGCTACCTGATGTGTTTGTCTGAAAATGTTACTAGTGAAAATAGTGTACCCTATATTTTTCCCTTCAAAGCAATTATTATATGGGTGTTTCATGTTTGGCTTATGATAAAAGAGCCTGGGAGACATGACATCTATTGGGACCTTGATTATTTCATTTGTCTTCAAATTAATGATGTAGTGGAAGAGGCTAGATAGTGTAGTCAAAAGCTTCTGGGTCAGACTTGAGAGAAACTTTTACCTTAAATCATAGAATTTATAGCAAGTTCATTAAATTTCATTGATTTTTTTCCCCTTCTTTTGGTCAAGCAATTTTGTTGTTTAAGTTGCTATCCAACAGTTTAAGTTTCTTGAGTGCAAAACTTGCCTTCTTGTTTTGTAATTGTTTTATCTTGAAAAGTATAGAAGCCTAGAAGTTGATCAAATGATTTCCTCTTGGTAGCCTTTGCTGGTTATGGGTGGTTTATAGATGCATTCAAGGGGCATGGAAACTAGCTTATCCTTGTACAACCATGAGGGGCATCAATAGCTTTTGTTGTTAGGTTACGATATTACTTATTCTACACTTACTTTAAATCTTTAATATGAGAGCCAATATAGATTGATTTCTTTATCAAATATCAATGTTAGTTATGAACTGAGCATCTGAAGTTTATACTGATATTTATTGATCATGCCATTTTTGTTTTTCTTTTCTGATTGTTTTTGCTAGGAAGTGGATGTAATTTCTAATTTTCTACCACAGGTATACACATGCATATGCATGAACCTACCCTCTATTCACACATATAAAAGATGTCAATTTAGTTCCATCCATTTACATTTTGAAAAAAGCACATAATAGTAGTAATATTTGAATAAATAACGAACAAAAGGATGTTGTATAATTAACAGATAAAGGTTGTTGTTTATATGTATCATCAAATCTTACATTCTCTATAGTTGCTTCACTATTTCCTTCACTTTTTCATTGTATCATCATATATTTATTTCTGAAATTATTTCAGTTTATATAAAACTGAAAAGCAAATATCTGTGCAAGTGTCAAAATATTTATAAACAAAAAGCTGCTAAACTAGTGAAAGTGGTGAGGTGCCAATTTGTTCATTCCTAGCCACCACTCTTGGTGAGTTTCTGGGCCTTGTGGGTGCATCTTATGCCTTGGATTTCCTGGCTAGCTTTATGGGTTCCCGAGGACTAGTCAGATTTTTAAGTGAAGGATACTAAAGTGTCAAAAAAAAAAAAAAAAAAGGTATCAAGGGCTCAAGTGCCTGCAAAAAAATTATAAAATACAAAAACATGTCTTGCTTTATAAAGTGGGAGGTTCAAGGTTCCCAAAATCAAATTGTATGATTTGACAAAAATTCATATGCATTATTTGTATCTTAAGATCAACCTAAACCACAAAATGGTTCTGTAAAAGCAATTCAAGTCAAATTTTAATGGTTAAAATGACTAACTGTGAAATTTTTAATGCTTGTGCATTGATGTAATGATGTTCATTGTTGGGCATTTAGTCTTATTATTTAATGTAGAAATGTCAGGAACACGTTGCTTTTCAGAGGAAAGTAATCATTTTCGATGAAGAGATTGCCTAAACCAACCAAAGTTCTATTTGGAATTACAGTGTAGCTTCTGCTAATAGCTTGTAGCTTATGATTAAGTGAGTTTGAAGGCATGCTAATCTAGTCAAAGTGGCATCTACTCTTATATATGTGCTTCAGAGTTCAAAGAATTCAATAGCACCATTGAACAAAAAAAAAAAAAAAAAAGCACATGTAGTTCCTCCACAATAATGTAGCCAAGTAGTAAATCATTGGATTTTCATAGGACTTGATATTTGGGCATGGGCTTTACAGCATGGGGAACACTGTGTCATCTCAGCTATTGCTTTTTGCAGTTGTGCTGTCATGTTATGTTGACTCTGTTCTCATGTTTGTGATCATAATGCTGGACTGTGGTGTTACTGTTGTTTGGCTGTGCAATATTTTCTGTTAGATTGTTCTTTAGATTCATATCATTTCCTTTTGAACACGATTTGTTCTTCTAGAATGCGTTTCTTGAAACTAATTATTCTAATTGAAGAATAATTTACGAACTGCACGAGTGCATGAAACCCATGTAGGCCACGAGTAGTTGGGAACATGACTAACATACTTGCATTACAGCTTCTCCTCTGCATTCATAATTATTTTCTGAGTCGTTTCCCATCATGCACTTTACCTTTATTGTGTTTGTTCATAGAAATGTGACCCCAGATGCATCAACTTGCGAGAAAAATTTAGGAAATTTGAGTAGTACTATTTTTCTTGCAGAAAGGAAAATAGAAAAATTCTTATGCCTGAATACTGATTCTAGAAATTGGAAAATGAACTTCTAGTTGAGTGAATTTCCAGGCAATGACAGAAATTCCATCAGTATCTTGACATGGTTTATGAGTATTACTGTTTTTTTTTTTTTTTTTCTATTATTGTAATTGCTATAGCTTTTGGATGGCCAATGCACTTTCACTTGCATGCTAATTAGATTTTCTGTTGTCAAGAGATAATTATATAGAGAATCATAGCAATGGTAACAAAATGAGGAATTTGTGACATCTGCCACTCATACTAATTTTTTGGTATCCTCTGTCTTATTTAGATTTATGATCCATCAGACATAATTTTACAAGTACTGCAGCATGGTGTCAGTTCCTATTTGTCGTATTGTTGCTCTGTCTGATGTAAATTTTAGTGGGTTTTACCACCCCCCCAACACACACACAGACACACACGAAAAAAAAAAAAAAAAAAAGAAAAAGAAGTAGCACGGTTAAGTTTATGGAGTGATATCTCTGTTGCTTCTTCATTTGATATTGAATCCAAATTCTGGATCCATTTTCAGTTCTGTAGATAATCCAGAAAATGATTAATCTGCACCGCCCAAATTGCCTTTTTCATCAAATGGTTTTTGGATGGTCATTATGTACTGTTTAGAATCATTAGATCTCAACTAAAGAAGCCGCTTTGTCTTATTTTTCAAACATCACAAGTGAGCAATACGAATTCCAGTTTATCAGTGTCATCCATTGTAAAGTTCTTCCTTATAAAACCTTAAGCTTATAGGCTTTTGAAGGTTCTTTGACTAGCTTTCTTGCTTCTCTTTTTCTCCTTCCTTGCAGCTACCACAAGACCAACCTAATAGAAGATAATTATATTAGGTTCATTTTTTGATGGTTGGAGATAAGAGAAAGTCATGAATGGTAGGGTCACTCCCCACACTCAAAAGGGTGAATTAGGAGTGTTAGGTACAGTTGTTGTAGGACTGCCTTTCTACTATAAAGGGTACCCTCAAAAGATACCTCCACCTTTCACTGCTCCTGGATTCCCTTTTTATTCACTTTGTCATTCTGAATTAATTTGTGTTCAAACCTCCAAGCAATCACTCCTTTTTATTGTAGTTGTTGACCTTTTCTAAAGTGTAGTTAATGATTGAGAACATGGAAACTGATGCAAGCAAGCAAATGTTCTAATTCAATCTTTACAACATGAGGAAGAGCCAACAACTAGCACTATCTAAAGCGTGATCAATTGACCACCCAAAAATTTCAAACGCGATCCATAATTTTAGCGATTGCAAAAGTGAAGAAAGATAAAGAGTGCACAAGGGATCAGTCCTGTTGATATTGATTTTTTTTTGTTTAATCTATTTTTATCTTTTAAAAATTTTAGGAATGCAATTTGGCATTTTATGTTTATCTATTCTGGGGTTGGATTGCTGTTCAAGAGCTCCTCTGTCTTCCTCATAACTTGATGGGCCCATTCAGGCGTGCTTTTCAAAAATCTTCAGAGAAAAATTTTTTTTGAAAATTTGTGGCAATATTCTTGCCAAATTACGTGTTTTTCTTAAAAGTGTCTTTTTTTTTTTTCTTTAAGTTGCATATCAAAGAAGTGTGTGGTAATTAGATTCTTTAGACTGGACTTTGGGCAAGCATGTGATTATGTTTCAAATGTTTTTTCTGGACTTTGGAATTTCTTTTTTCTTTTCGTGGTCTACTTCTTCTTTAACTGGCTGCGACAATTGGAAATGAGACGAGGAACTTTGTTTTATAAATTATTTAAAAAGCTATTAAGGTCTGTTTATGCTCAGCAAATGAAGTCTTAATTTGAGTCACTTTCTACCTTACCCTCTCATCATAATAATTCTGGTCCTTCCAGTGTCATGGAATCCACTTTTCTCCACTCTTCTCGATTCAGTGCCAAAGTTGACATTCTTATGATGAATGGCTATGTATATATTTTTTAATCACCGCGATTCATGTTAGTTTAAATCTTAATAGAATTCTAATACATCATTCTTTCGTGAATAATTCCTAATGATGGTAATGGAAAAATAATCAATAACCAAGTCAAATACAAATTTAGTATAATTATGCGATGGGTCCTAGTTACTTACTTGCTGGCGAATGATTGCAAGTCAAATACAAATTTAGTATTATGAGATGGGTCCTAGTTACTTACTTGATGCCGAATGATTGCAAGAACCAGCCGTGACATAGAAATTTTGGAAAAAGTTGAGAGGCTTCATCCATCATGAAGAAAATGATGTGCCATTGCAAAATTTTGGTAATTTGTTCACAAAGCGATGAAAACAAAACATAGGATTATCATCCCCTCTAATTGTAAGGAAGGAAGAAGTTTAGTTGAGAGAAAGCTCTTGGCTTGCCAAAGGCTCAATTTGTTGCGAAGAGGGTTCAAGCTCCTATTAAAAACACTTTACAATTTTGAAAATAAGGTATGTTTGGACGCACTTGATTGCAAATTTGGAAATACGATTTCATGGTGAGACCTTTTGGGATTTGTTAGTTCTTCATGTTTGCTACGATCTTTTAATATAATAAAAAAGGCCACTAATTCTCTGTTCACCTCTTCTCTATGACCTTTTATGGTTGATAGTGGTTAGTTCTTTGTGTTATGCATTTAAGAGTAATTATTCATCGAACCTTTGCGAAGTCTTATTATAAGTCAATTATATCTATCGGGCAAATATGTGTATGATCAAGATTTATTTCTCCAAAGTATTAAAAGTAAGTATGACGGCATGCCATACGAGTATGAAGTCTTAAAATATAAAAATCTATAAATGGTGTGAAATAGTTTATGAATTTGTTGGCAGGATGCTCTAGCAAAAGTATTCACATGGTTTCTAAAAATTTTTTTAATGATTCATCATGCCAAGATAAAGTAATGTAATTAACT
>JAJIYU010002902.1:0-28698 GCA_030144865.1 Tinospora cordifolia | reverse complement strand
TTGAATCGCCTAATGTACAAAAGTTTTTGATATGTTTGGTTTGTTTGAATTGAAATAATGATTTAGATGTTTAGAAAGATCCACTGGGCTATGTGCTCACCCCTTCCTTCTGTTTTTCAGGTATTTGATTTACATGAACACCATGAATATTTGTTAGGCTCTTTTTTTTAAGGTTTCTAATTTTTTTGTGTAAGGGCATGTTGCCCAAGTTTTAAGACTTCCGCTGCAATAATTTTTTAAAAAAAATCAAAGTATGTACTCAATTTTATTTAATTAATTGAGTTTATGAATTTCAGTTATTTCTTTTACTATTGCCTTATTACATTCTTAAATTTAAGTCATGTACGGTTAAATACGATTAAGGCACGAAATAATTGAAATAGAAAGAAAGTCAAGTGTGTGTCACTTGTAAAGTAACACCGGCCCGGCACGCCGTTTGGTTTAGCTCACCGTCAAGAGAATGGTGGCTATGTCCAATGCTTAAAGGTACGGGGGTTAGGGTGTTACATTGATGTATGCTGGTCATGGCTGAATATTTAAGAGCCTTAAAAGGGTTCACAAAGGTCTAAAAAGTATTTAGAGGATGAGCGTTCATAGTAGGAAAAAAGGTAGGTTAAGTTCAACAACCGAATAAAGGTAACAATACTCACTAGATGCACTAAAAGAAGGAACAAATGCAGGTTAAGTCCAACAACTGAATAAGGGTAATACTGCTCATCGAATGCACTAAAAGAGTAAATGGTGCACTATTTTCCATATTTTATGAAGAATCATTAAATTTATTATTTAAAGATATTAGATGACGTTCAAATACTAAAAAAAATTAATTTAAATATTTTAGATTGAAAGCTCACGATATTTGGGACTACAATACACGAAGAAAAGGACTTGAAGATTCGCAATGATAAGGTTAAAATAATTACCTTGCTCTTTATTATTATTTGAGTTTTAAATATAGAACATGTATGTTTGTAATTTTGAATGAATATTAAATGCATGTTGGTGTGTTGATTGATAAATCTTTGAATTCTATAATTATCATGCATTTATGATGATTACATGTTTTCAAAATAAGTTGCATATGTTATATGTGAATTAATATGTTGCGTGACTCTACGTATGATTGGGTATAGGTTTTCAAAATATTATGTGCATGTTGTCCTTGAATTATGAGATTGTGAACATGCTAGAACTTGGAATCTCGTTATCACTTTAAAATCATTTTAATCAAGAATTGAACCACATATCGATGTTGTAAGTCCATAGTTGATCACTATGGGTGCTTTTAATTTATGGAATTGGCACTATGCAATGAATGGGATGGTGGATGTTTCCCTAGTTCCCGAATATTCGATGATGGGTGTCTCCTTATACTCCTTGTGGTTTAGTGCAGGTCACTACTCATTGATGGATGTGGTTATGTGATAAGAAAACTAAGGATAATCCTTTTAGTCAAAATGTCAACTGAAAAGAATTGAATTGTTTGAAATGCCTAACATTTGATAAGTGTGTGTATATTCTCCAATTTGGATTGAATAATGTTTGACATGTATTGGGTATGATCTACTGGGCTCTCTAAGATCAGCCCCCACTTTTTATTTTTCAGGTACCCGGTAGTTGAGCACTGGCGTTGATGAGATGCAATAGAGTTTAATTTAGTGGTGGACCTCCCTGACAAGGTCATCATAGTCATGGGTATGTCATTGTCTTAAGTTTTTGCAAGTAGCTAGAGAGTATCTCTTTAGTTTATTCATGAAGCTATTATTTGAAACTCGACCATTGAGCCAAAGCCAAAGTCCAGTTACCATTATTGATTTGAATTAATTTCTTTTGAGCTATTTTGCCTTTCCAAAGTTTGTGACCTGGTGTTTCTAGGAGATTATTTATGATAATGTAATAGTAATTCCCTGGTTCTCTATTGTGATATATACATGCATGAAGAAGAATATTTATATGTCTATACATGTGAAATTATTAAAATTGTTTATGGTTTGGGAATTGGGGTGTTACACCCTCATCCTCAACTGATGATGAACAAATCTCAAATTGATTTTAGAAAAGTACTTGGCTCCTCTAGCTGGTTGAAGAAGAAATCAATTCTGGGGAGGGGATACTTGCTCTTCATTGCATTCTAATTCAAGTTCATGTAATCCACCCAAAGTTACATGGAGCCATCCTTCTTCTTAATAAATACAATTGGCACTCCCCAAGGTGATTCTGGTGGCCT
Organism: Tinospora cordifolia; assembly: GCA_030144865.1. Classification (NCBI taxonomy): domain Eukaryota; kingdom Viridiplantae; phylum Streptophyta; class Magnoliopsida; order Ranunculales; family Menispermaceae; genus Tinospora; species Tinospora cordifolia. The sequence continues at coordinate 26,471 of JAJIYU010002902.1, read as the reverse complement.
AATGCAGCCTCTCTTATATGATTCCATTTACAAATTCTATTTGTTAACCCGTAATTTTTTGTGTGGTTGTTAATTACATACTAGGGTGACTCTAGGGTTCAATTTCAAATTTATTGATTTGGTTGGGCACTTTCAAGGATCTGTCCATGTTGTTCATAATTTCATCATGCACATCCACATGTGATACAACCACATGTGTGGATGCACGTATCAAGTTCACAACCTCTTGGTATATGTCAAGTGTAGGATTTTTAGAGTTTATCATACATACATATACTTTAGCATGCAAATACATAAAACAATCAATCAACCATACAACATGCTAGCGTAATGGAACCCTAAGCTTATGATCTTTCCTCGGGGTTTCGAATTCTCATATAAATATCACTCGTCAATCGAAGCATCCCTAGAAGATTGCCATTAACCAAAATAATTTCACAAATGTCTCAGTGATTAAGGCCTCCCAAGTCCCACACATCTAGAACTTGCATACTAACCGAATGCGTGATCACAACCTCTTCCAAAATTGTCATCCATTCACCATGCATGGTCCATCAATCACCAAGATTAAGATTAAGCTTCCGCCACGTCCTCGATGGGTGTTGAAACCAACAAAAATCAATCCAACTCTATTTTCAAAAATAGTTTTACAAATAATAATGAGTAAGGTCGAATTCATAGAAATTAGTAAACCTATTTATTTCCTTTATCCAAATAAAATAAAAGATTTGAGGTTTTGTTAGTGAGATGAAATAAATTAAACCATAATAAGTAAATAAAATAAAATTAATATGATTTAAAAGAAATCTATGTGATAAAATGTCTGGCCCAAGATATAATTATAGTATTAACTCTTCGAATTGATTATTGGCACAATGATAACTTAATCATTCCTTAATAAATTGAATATGGTCATTAACAAGCTCTAACAACCTTATCTCTCATTCTTAATTAATCAAAACAACCTTTTTGATTAACACTAATCAACAAAATCCTAAACAAGCTCTTAGAACTTGATTGAATTAGACACTATAGAGATCACTAATTCTTGCCAACAAACACACCAACTCGGTTTATGTAAACTAGATCATTCATCTACATAACACAAGTCGAATTTCATGAAGTAAGCCCTATTATTGTAATACTAATTATTGAAACAATTGGATGATTACAAATCCTATGCTTCAATTGGTTGTATAATAGTGAATGAATAATGGGCCCTATTGCATCAATCATGTGAACAATAATGATGATATTTACAAAAGATGCACAAATACCAAAGAACAAGAGAGAAAAAAAAATAACAATTAGATCTTACAATTCATGATGAATCAAATCTTAATTAATCTTTGGCTATATAAAAAAAGTTTAGTTGCATATCATTTGAAAATAACCCCAAAAAAATTAATGAAAACAACTCTCCAAATTTTCAGCAAGAAGTAGAAAACCTAAACGGAAGATGCTTCCTAAAAGAATCTTCCTCTCCCTTTTTAAACCTAATGTTTTCCTTCCATCATTCATAAAAACCCTCAAGGGAAGTTTTACATAGGAAAAGACAAAACTAAAAATAAGAAAGAATCTATAAGACATTGACTCCGTGGGTATTCCCTTCTAAAGACATTAATTCCTAGCTAAAACTTTCTATAATAAGGCAACACACTGTAGTGGAATTAGGGTAAGCTAATATGATGATTTGTCCTTCTTTAGTAGAAATAAGTTTTGGGTTGAGCAGACTAGTTAAGGTAGGATCATGTCTTATGCAAACGCTTCTTCTTCTTTTTATGCACATAGTTCCAACTTCAAGTATCTATTTTGGGTGCGATCATGTCATATTTCAAGAGCTCTTCTAGTTGTCTCATCTCTTCAATATGCATTTTTGAAGCTACACAATACAAAACATGTCACTATGACCATAAAACCCAAATATATGCTAACAAAAATATGAGAAATATGCTCCTTGTCAAATTCTTTCACAGTTCGATGATGTTTGCCCTCAAGCATGTGATACTTCAACCTCATCAACCTCTCTCTATTTCCATCTATTTAGCTCTTTAACTCCTTTAATATTCAAGTGACAATGTTCTCATGACATAAAAGAAAAGAAGCAATTCACAATACAATATATCACCAACTACATTAATAAATAACTCCCTTGGCAATTTTTTTGAAATCAAGTGTGAAAGGAATCAATACCATCTCATTGGATTCATTCTATGCACTCAAGCTATTTAAGGGTATCTATCATCTCTCAAGTCAAGATGAACACATTCTTGTTATAGGCCTGCTCATATGTCCCTTCTCCACTACTAGAATACAAATTAAGTGTAAAAATCAAAGGAGCTTTAACCAGGTTGTAATGGGGCTTAGGTAAGTTTTGAAGAAGGGGGATTTTTTTTCTTTTTAAGGATTAAATTGAAGGAATTATACAAACTTCACTACATGAATTTTTTTTTGTTTTTTTTTTACTCTTAAATGTGCCTTTTACTTCCTTGATGCAACTTGCAAGAGACTCATTTCTTCCTCTTTGTTCAAACATCATATGCATTACTACTTTTTTTTTTTCTTCTTTTGTCGTTTTTTTTTTTATTTTTTTTCTTCTCTTCGATTTTTTCAATTCTTTTCCTCTCGCTTTTTTGTTTGATTTTTTTCTTTTTTCTTCTTTTATCATGTTTCATGAACTTCACACATACACAAATGAAAATAAAATATGAGGAGGAACTAACAATATGCAACTTTTAATATTTTAACTTCAATCTTTGTAGTGATACTTGAAATTTTAGGCAATTAAGCTTATCAAATCCTTCAATTAAAGATTCAAAATTAAGAGAAAATATTGACGAAAAAGGGAAGTATGGCATATACTGATAGAAAGAAAAGGCTAAGGCTCAAAATCGCTAACTAAGGAAAGCTTTAGTATGTATTTTGGGGCCCTTGGTATTTGATTTGTACTATTGATTATTAACAGATTTTGATACATAGAATATCAAATTTCCCTTTTATTTATTTAATTTCATAATTTTTGTCTTTAATGTTGATTCATAGAATGAAACACAAAAATGAATAGTGGTATCCTCCATAGGATAATTACGTGAAATTCTTTCACATAAGATATTGAGTTTACAATGCTTAAAGGAGTTTTCAAAAAAAAAAATTCAAGTTTTCTATGTATTTCTGCTACAAATAAGAAATTTTGATTTTTAGGAAAATAACATAACCAAAGTTTAAAAGTAACAAAACTGCATTTTTAAAAAGGTTAGGAAAGGCGGTGTTATAGATTTTGTAATCCCATTTGTTTTGTTCAATAGTGGTTTTTCGTTTCTTAATTTTATTTCACAGAAAGTTATCAATCAGTTAAATGATATACTGCATCTGTTGTTCTGCTATGGTTCTCTTTGCATGCCCTCACTTTTTGTTCCCATGTATTATGTTCATTAGTGGTTTTTAGTATACCTTGAGAAATCAGTTGACTTGTCTATTAATAATAAATTTTAACTTAGTCTTAATGAAACTTTTTGCAAGAGAATTAAATTTCATTCTATACTGCCTTATGAATTTATATTAAGAAACCAATCAAATTTTAACTACTAAGCAATTTTGACTTAGTCTTAACAAAAATTTATGGAGGGAATTGTGTTTTTTTTTCTCTAAAATGAAAAACCAAGATATTATTGTTGGTGCCTATAACAATAAACATGATCATCCATTTATTTCTACACATACAAATTAAGCATCAAACTTCCACAAATTATGGAGCATTGCAAGATGGACAACACACCATCAAGAATAAGCAAAAAGAAAGCACATATGAAATTGACAATTCCTCCTTCGTCAGGTAGCTTGCATGAATTGAAAAATGTTGTCAATGTGTTTATCAAAAGGCAACTTAGTGGTATGGGAGAGGATTATTTAAGAGCATTGCTTTTTCTAGAATATCCTTAATATGAGTTTTTTATTGGAGTGATCATTGAATACAAGGAGGAGCAATAGAAATGCCAAGAATCTCTATCATTGAAGACTAAAATTATGTTATGTGTTTTTTTTTTCTGAAAGGAAAAAAAAATTCTAAAATGTAGGTCTATATCCTATGTTTTCTTCCTCTTCCTTCCTTTTTCTATTCCTTTTTTTTTAATCTGTAGCCAATGAAATGTCATTCACAATTTTAAATATTAATGAAACAATTTATTTTTATCTAATTACATCTTCTTACTTTATTATGCATAATGGTCGAACTCCAACTAATTCTATTTTCAATCAATATTGCCCTGATTTTTTAACATTCATGAAAAATAAAGAAAAAAAAAAGAAGAAAGTAGCTATCCAAAAAAATAAAAAAATATTTTTCATAAAAATAAAGAAATGTAAAAATACTAAAAAAATCAATCAGTGTTTAGTTTAACCGATCAAGTTCTGTTTTTCCCTTTATCCATTAATGATTGGTTTTCTATTTGTATATGTGGATAATTGATAGGCACATAATTTACTAATCGAGATTCTATTTTCTATTCATCTCGTTCATGATTGATTTTCTATTTGTATATCTAAAAAAGCGATTGCCACATAGTTTATCCAATCAGGATTTTGTTTTGCTATTCGTTTCATGCATGAGAGGCTTCTGTTTGTCAATCTTGATGATAGATCAATATATAACTTAACCAAATGTGGTTAAGCTTCCTCAATTCTTTCATCATGGATGGGTCCTCAGGTTTCTATAACATGTCACCAATCGATAAAATGAAATATGATATCAATTTTTATTTTATGACTAGATTGGCTGCATCCCTAAGTGTTGTAATTAAGTTAAGAGCAAAATGGTCATACACATAACTTAATAAGCATTATATCAAATTTAACTTGTAGATTGATGTGATTAGGACCTCTGCTTAATTACAAAAAATGATAGGACCTAATCTAAAAATCTCAGTAAAAAAAATATAAACTGAACTAAACTAATAGTAATCGCTCAATATGTTTCTCTAGTTAAGGTAGATTAAGTCAATTATATTTTCAAGAAATAATTGTAGACTTTCTACTCATTTGCATTCTACTCGCACCTGAAAAAGTTTTGTTATTTACTTATTTTTAAGCTAGTTCACATCAAGTTGTGGATAGCCTTTGCTGGTATTTTCCATCGGAGGTTAGGGTTGCACAATGTTCATTTTTTCGATGTATGTTTGCAACTTCGTAACTTACTAACATTTAACAACCAACTTATCTAGTTTTGTTTTAGGCAGTATATTTGCCTGCACCTTTCAAATAAGTCAATAGAAAATCTTCAATAGCACAAGGATCTCCTCACAAAAACTTTCAGTACAATAGAACCTAACCTCCAAAATAAGTTATGAAGGTTGCGAGTAGTGTGAAATAGGCTAATAATCAAACTACTTTAAAATAGGTTAATGGCCAAGAAAAGAACAAGTGAATCTGCTTTTGATAACATGCCTACTATTAATGACATAGATAATTTGAAGCCATCTGTTCACATCCCTAAAAGGAGATGCTTTTGTGGGAGTGTGGCACACGTCCTACAATATGAACATACATGTTGGTGCTGGCACCGGGATTTCTGAATGCTTGGGGGGCAGGAACACGTGCGTCCATTAGAGAAAGTACAAACAGCCTAACTCCGTTGTTGTAATGTGATGCTCAAGCTTCCCAAATGAAAGAAAGAGAGGGAAGGAAAGAAAGAATGTTGTGTCTCATCACTAGTACGACAAGACAGAGCTGCTAGCGGTTGCAAACCACATGATACAGTTCACTAAATATTTGGGGTTCAGTATTTGTACGTTGCACGCCAAGATATCAACATCATATGACAACAATCAGTTTTACTAGTTCATACGTTTTGGCACCATTTTGGTGGGGATATCTAGTCTAAGTCACACAAACACACGAAATAAAAATAAAAAATAAATAAAAAGAAGGCCAATTGGATCAAATTCATGCACCCACGGGCAGTCGGTTAAACGCAAGGTCACTTTTGACTTTGACGGCCATGACGGGTCTATGGGTCTAAAAGAACGAACCATGTGAGCTGCCGAAGAGACTAGATTGATCATGACTCGACATCGGAATTAAATTTTTGGAAAGGAAAATACTAAACATTATTTCATTTTTAATTTAAATTGAGTTCCATCCTTTTCTAAAGAAACCACAAAAATAAATAAATAAGTAAATAAATAAACAAAACAAAACAAAACAAAATCTAAGAAACTATAGGCTCATGTGTTGCTAATAATCTTATATTATTATTATTATTAATAAAAATTGGTTGATGAACAAAGATTTCTAGAAAAGAAGAACTTGTAGTTTATACATGCACGAAAGGAAGAAAAAAAAAAGAAAAGAAAAAAAAGCCAAAAGTATAGTTGTGGAATTGTTATAAGAATATCATTGTTTTCAGACTTGTCATCCGCCATGAGATTATAGTTTTTAAATTAAAGTAAATTTTATTTGTTACTACAAAATATGGTTAATATTCAGTATAGTAATGGTACATAAATATTTTTTTAACTTTATTTATTTTCATTTTTATAAAATTAAGATTTTAGATTGAAAATATATTATCTTTAAAATAAAAGTAACATAACTGATTTTTATAGGAACAACATAAAAATTTGACTAATTACTAAATAAAAATTCTTTATCATTAAATTTGTGTTATTAAAAAGAGTTAAAGAGGGTTTTTGATATGATTATTATAAAAAATAAATTATTTTTAAATTATCTAACTTACCAGTACCACAAATACTCAATGTTCTACAATATAAAAAGCTATGTATACAGATAATTGTCAACTTTTTTTTAAATACACGTAGAATACGTCTTTTAAAAAGACGCCTTCTATGTAAGTAAGATTACATAAAAGGTATCTTTTGAAATGACATCTTTTGTGTATTAATCAGTCAAAAAATAAGGTTGAACAATTAACCAAGAAGATGTTTCTTCAAGAACGCCTCTTCAAGTTGTTCCTTAAAGTTAACACCATGCCTTCACTTTAAGTAAAGGGATCTTTTGAAAAAGATGCCTTCACTAAAAGTGAAGGCAAAACCCAATAAAGTAGTAGCATCTATATAAAAAAAAAAAGCAATCACATTAAAAAAATGACCGCAACAGTAAAAAAATAGAAGCCTGAGACTATGAAAGGGTTGTCATTGCCAAAGAGGCATTGCCATTGCGAATTAGGTGTTGCCATCACCATCGCCGTTACCGGTCAGCTTGGGTGTCGTTGTTGTAGTTTTCGTCATCATATCTCTCATCTAGCCATCTTTCATCCCTAATATTTCATGAGATATTCAACATTGTCAAGCAAGATCCTTCAATTTCGATAAAAGCATTTCATGCATTTGTCAAAGAGATGTACAAGTATGATGTTTCTTATAGGAGAGTGCGGCAGTGCGGCAAGCAAAAACAAAAGTGATGGAAAAAATATTTAGTGATTAGGATGAGTCGTACAATGTTCTTTCCACTGGAAAAAATGTGTTAAATCCAAATAACTTTGGCACAATTGTTGAATTGAATCATTATGGAAAAAATATTGAGAAGCTTGGCAAAGTTTTTTTTTGTCGTTGTTTTTGGACATTTGGTACTTTAATTGAGGGATTTAAACATTGTAGCCCCATTATACAAATAGATGGCACACGCCTGTACGATAAATACCGTATAAAGATGTTCATTGCCATGAGTATTGATATAACTAATCACATATTTCTCATAGCCTTTGCAATTGTTGAACAAAAAAACAAGGATAACTAGTTATAGTTTCTTAGAATCCTTCAATATCAAGTAAAAAACAGAGTTAATATTTGCCTAATTAGTGATAGTCATGCGAGTACTTTAGCGATCATTCAAGACCCAAACAATGGTTGGGTTGAGCCACTTTCACATTATAGATATTGTTTGCGTCAAGTTGGCAGCAATTTCAATAACGAATTTCACAACAAGTAGTTAAGAGAATTAGTGAAGAAAGCTAGTTCATAACATCAATCTTGCAAATTTACATTTATAATGTTATTACTCGAAAATATACTAGAGGGTTGCACCAGATGGTTTAGTTGAACTAACCCAAAATAGTAGATTATGGCTTTTGATGGTGGTGTATGATATGGTTGGATAACGCTCAATGTTGTTACTTAGTGGATCATAATTTACTTTTTTATATGTTTACATTATGTATTTAATTTTTGGTATTCAATATTTGCAACTTGTTGTTTTGTTGTCTGTGTAAACAGTTTTAATGGTATCTTAAAAGGCGCTCGAATGTATATTATTACTGCATTGTCACAATCGACATCTTATAGAACTGTTCCATGGTTCAAAGTTATAAGAAAATAAATTGAGAAAGTACTCCATAAAGAGGATGTTTATACATAACAAAATGGGCAGCTAAGGCATGAAGTAATACAATGACTTTGATTGATCGTCAACACGAAGCATTTGAGGTTATTACGCGAGTGCAAAATTTTCGTTTGAATAAGGGCTACAACAAACAAGTTGTTAAGCTATTTCAATGGTTCTGTAGTTGTAAAAAATGGCAATGTCATAAAATTCTATGTTCTCATGTATAAGCAATGCGTCGATATACTACTCTTGATTATGATGCATATATTTAAAAATTAGTCCCGCCTTGATGATTACCTCAAGTGTTAGGAACCACACTTTCATTCAATTCTACATTAATCATATTGACCCCCATGTAGCAATTATATATGAAGTTACTCCAAATTTTAATTGTGTTTGTAAATTAGAATGACCAAGGACATCACAAATAACAAATGAGATAGATATAAGGTAGCCGTTCTCGAAGATTTATTGTGGGTTTTATGGACACAAGGGTCACAATCGATGTAGTTGTCCAAATCATTGTACAAGTGCAACATAAAATATTGTATAATATTTTTATGTTGCATTGAACATGTGATGATGTAATATGGTAACTTTTGCCTGATGTTGTAGATTTAATGATGTATAATAAGTCTTTGTTCTTTATGTGCATATCTGCATCTCATTAGAATTTATTTTTTTTCATTGTTCATGCATTCTTTTAATTTGTATAGTATAGTTGTAGATAAATCTAGGGTTGATAAATACATCTTTGTTAACACTTTAGCGATGCCATTGCTCTAATCCCATTTGGGATGGACAAGTACCTGAGTTGCAATTGTAAATAGATCTTTTACTATTTTTTTATTAACTATTAACAATGTCTTTGCTATTATAGGACTTACCTAAGTTGCATTCTCATCGCAGAAAGTTGTTATGAATCATACATTCCCATTAGATGATCATATTATTCCATAATTACAAAGAGCAAGATTCTATGGAGTTGCACGTCTTGGCTTTATAGAGTTAAACTAGCACTCGATCATAGCATTGATTGAACATTGGAGACAAGAGACTCATACATGTCATTTGGCTATGGGTGAGGCCATTATCACCCTTCAGGATGTGGAGTTTCTCTTGAGTATTCTTGTTGATGGTCTTCCTATTACCAGTTTGACCGAGTTATGCTATGATAACATTTGTTTAGAGTTGCTTGGATTTGTTTTAGAGGGAAGAAATAGACGGAGTGATAGACTTAAGCTATCGATATTTGCAGATAGAGTATCATTACCTATGAATGTCATAGAAATTCAAATTGATTCATATGCAAGAGTGTACATTTTGCAATTACCCGGGGGTTGTTTGTTCTTAGATCAATTAAACAATTTGGTGTACTTAGGATATTTGCCTTTTCTTGCTAATTTTGACCAAGCTGGTGAATCTTCGTGGGGTAGTGCTATTTTAGCATGGCTTTATCATCAGTTGTGTGGAGCAGTTGATTATGAGAAGAGAGGAGTGCAAAAAGCACTTATTCTATTGAAATTATGGGCATGAGACCCCTTTCCATTCCTATCTCTAAAAAATAGGACAATATTCATAATTATCCTCATGCACATCCACCATTACCATTGCTATTAAGACATAGGTAAGGTAGAATGATAATTAACCTCAATAATTTCTATGTTTACATTGTGAAAACAAAACTTCCCTTATGTTTTTATTTGTATTGCAAGTTGAGAAATGTTTTAATGACCACACAAGTTCAAATGCATGTATTGGTTAAGTATAGAGAGTTGTTGGATATGCAATCGTTTGAGCATGTATCGCTTATTATGTAATTATTGCCATTTTTAAATTATTTTTCTTAAATTTAACATCCACACCACAATAACAAATGTGTTATTGTTCTTCAAGTCATTTGAACACCATACATAGATGATATAATGAATAATTTGTTAGAACATTATCGTCGTAGCGAAGATATTTGGCTTTTGGTTTCTCCACTTATTTGTTTTTTAGTAATCGAACTACATAGGCCTCATCATGTATTACGAAAATTTGGATTGTATCAATTTATTCCAAAACCATGTGACACACGCATTAATCTTCATAATGTAGATATGAGAGGGCAGTATAACTGTGATTGCCTTGTATATCAATCAATAGGCAAAATAAGCAAAAAAATTAGCTTAAGGCATACCACATGCCAGTCATGCACCAGATACCATTAATTGCTTTGACCCCCTAAATGGTATGGTATCGATCAATAACACAGAGATTTATGATGATAAATGGAGCAAGGTTCCATTACTTAGCACACATATGTGTTTTTTACTTCACATTAAAAATTTTATTGTGGAGATTCATCATTAATATTTTTTAATATTTTATTATTTGTTATTGTTTGTTGATGTTTAGGCAAGCTTATTAGCCCATTTTCACATGTTCTTTCAAAATACCAATGATGCATCTATGAAGGAGATTGAGAGGATTGCATTGTCTACATTAGAAACTGTACATGCAGAGTACATGGTGCAGAGAGAAGGTAAAGAGTAGACGCCATCCACATATGATTGTAGTCCACTCCATTTAATTCTTTCTTTAATGTTCAAGCATCAACCTCACGGGAAGATGTCATGTTATTGGTTGATCTAAGTATGTTCTCATCCAGTCCTACCTTCCATGAAGGTCATATGTCTTACAAAGAGAGACTAAAAATGAAATTTAGCAGTATGATGGTAATGAACAAGTGTCTCATGTACATGGCATCCCTAGTGAGAATTCAGTGTTCAAGATGAAGTTCAACCGCCTATCCAACCACCATTGCAACAATACACATGGGCTCATTTAGGACAAAATAAAAGGTGAAATTGGCCACCTTGTAAAATAGAATGATGAATTTTTTTTAGTGTTTTGTTTCTTCTTTTGTAATGTTTTATGATGATTAGAAAATGAAAGAAAATTATTTGTACATATAACTTTTTCAAAATACAAGTGTTTAGTCTAATTTTCAAGTGCATGTTTTATTGTTTTCTAAACTATACTCTTCTTACACATGTAGCTTTGCTACATTGAAAATTGGGTTCGACGATTGGGTTCATTTTAAATAGCCTTATAATTTAAAATGAACTTTAAGCTCTGAAGGGGGTTCAAAAATTAATCCGAGCATTGAAATTTGGGTTTGACGATTCCGGAGGTTCTAGGGAGGATATTTAAATGTGTTTCAACTTTTGGACCAAAAAAAAAACCACCCACATAGGTCTTACATTTGGGTTCATTTCAAATAGCCTTATAGTTCAAAATAAACTTCAAGTTTCAAGAGGGTCAAAAATTAATTGAGGCATTGAAAATTGGGCTCGACATTCTAGAGGTTTTAAGGAGGATATTTAGACGTGTTCCAAGTGTTGGACCAAAAAATTAACCCTCGCATGGGTCTCAAAAAAATTGGGTTCATTTCAAATGGCCTTATGGTTTAAAATGAATTTTAAGTTTCAAAGGGAGGGTCAAAAATTAATCAAGGCATTAAAAATTGGGTTTGACAATTTTGAAGGTTCTATGGAGGATATTTAAATGTATTCTAAGTGTTGGACAAAAAAATAACTTCGACATAGGTCTCAGAATACCTGAGTTCATTTCAAATACTCTTTAGTTCAAAATGAACTTTAAGTTCCAAAGGGAAGGGGGGTGGTCAAAAATTAATCAGGGCATTGAAAATTAGGTTCAACGATTTCGAAGGTTGTAAGGATGATATTTAGACATTTTTCAAGTGGTGGACCCAAAAAATAAACCTTGCATAGGTCTCGGAACAATTGGGTTCATTTTAAATAGCCTTATAATTCAAAAAAAGACCTTAAGTTTCAGAAGGGTTCAAAAATTAATTATGGCATTTGAAATTGGGTTCAACGATTTGAAAGTTTTAGAAAGGATATTTAGATTTGTTCTAAGTGTTAGACCAAAAAAATAACTCCCATATAGGTATCGAAACAATTGGATTTATTTCAAATAGCCTTATAGTTTAAATGAACTTTAGATCTAGATTGGGGTCCTAATTTAATCGGCGATTGAAAATTAGATTTGACCATCTTGGAGGTTCTAAGGAGGATATTTAGATGTGTTCCAAAGACCCAAAAGAAAAACCAAAAACCTTGCATGGGTCTCGAAATAATTGAGTTCATTTCAAATACCCTTATAGTTCAAAATAAACTCCAAGTTCTGGAGAAGGGTCAAAAATTAATTGGGACATTAAAAATTGGGTTTAACAATTTTGAAGAGTCTACGAAGGATATTTAGATATGTTTTAAATGTTGGGCAAAAAAAATAACTCTCATATAGGTCTTGGAATTAGAAAAATAGGCTTACTTAGCTGATTAATACACAGAAAAAAAAAAAAGAAGTCTTCTACATAAATTTAGAATAAAAAAAAAACACCTATCAATTGTCTATATACATAACTTTTTAATATAAAAAGTCAAGTATTTATAGTATAATATTGGTAAGTTGGATAATTTAAAAATATTTTTGGTAATAATCATGTCAAAAACCCAGTTAAAGCCAGTTTTTAGAGCTAAAAAGAAATAATTTTCAAATACTAATTTAAATTGAGAAAGTTCAGATATACATAAAATTGGGAGGTCTTGCCTTGAGCTGTGTCTTGTGGGCCCTATCTTAAGGTTGGGGGTGCTTATTAGATTTGTGTTTTTACAAGTTTTAATATATGTGGAATAAATAATTTAATGAACATGAAAATACTGGTAAATGTGTAGTCGTATTAAAAAAAATTGTTAAATTATATCCTTTTTTTGTTTTCCTTTTTGAATTAGCTCAAAAAGAAGAGAAATTAGCGCATAAAAATTAAAAATTAATAATAAAATATTTTATAGGGGAAAATGACTACTTAATTATATACAATGTAGAGATTCATGTATTGAAATGCATAGAAACATACGATAAAAAACGCAAAATTTTAAAAAAATAAATAAAAATAAAAAAAACACATAGATTGCAGAAATTTCCCCAAGGCCATCGGAATAAAAATTTTTCGACTTGAGAAAATTAAAGACAACATTATTTATAATATCTTTCCAGTTTCACCTCTAATCCGGGGTCCGTAACGTTAAAGGAGATTGAGACGAGAAAAGTCTCTAACACAATGCAGGAAGAAGGTAATACGATAAAAAATTTCTAAGATATATAACCTACTAAATTATTAAAATAATACATATATAGCTGGATCTACCAACCCGGCGAGCCATGCACATTATACAGAAAACAAAACCTAAGAGCGTTTTTCATTCATATTATGCAAGTACCCTGGTGACCCTTAATCCCTCTCGTGCATTCTGGTTTCCTTGTAAAAGGAAAAGTTCTGGACCTAATTTGACGAAAGAGCACATAGGTGACTTTTGAAAGTAATTAGACTTTTTAGGCTACCAAAAGAAAGTTGATTTGCTATTATTAAAATCAACTTGTTGGGTAGAAAGGCGTCCATTCAAAAAAGAAAATTAATAGTAATAAAATTGCTAAGGGCACTGATGGGAATTAAGAATGAATGACTCCTCAATCGCATCAATAAAGATCTTATTATGGCCTACAATGTTGTGTCCATTTTTCAGGTCAATAATTAATTAGAATCTTTCTTTATTTCCTTACTTTGTCGCTAAGTGAGGATATGTATATATACATGCCTTTCGACTTTGGGGTGTAAAAGCTTTTCAGTCATTTGACTGCATTAAAATCTTAAATCCCGTTTATTAGTTTGATCCTTGCATATACATTGAACCCTTCACATATAACTTCATATTTCTTAGTCTGTCAAAGGAAATAAATCATATGCGTCAAGTCGGGTATGAAGCATTTTCCACATTGAAAAAGAAATTATTATTTTAATTTTAAAATAATTATTAGAAGTCACTAGCTTTTAATAATCGAAATTAGAATTTTAGTCCCAGAGTTGATCATAATGGAAATATTAAAAAACAAAAAGTTGTTACAAAATCCTTGTAGTTTGTAATTAGAAGAGCGGGAGGAAGGATTAAGAGAAAGTAATTTAGGAATTAATCATACAATTTAAGTATATTAATTAAGTACCCAAATTGACATATTAATTGGTCCAGCAGAGTTGTTCCAACACTGATCCTGAGCTGTTGTCTTCATAGAACAACCCTCCATTGTTGATGTTGTTGTTGTTCTGGAAGCTGTGAGCAGGAGGAACGTTCATAAGACAAGGAGACGAAGAGTACTCTTCTAAGACGATATTGTTGAGCTGCTGGGAATGCGCCATTTCCATGAAGATTAAAGCCATTAAGTTGGTGTGTTGGGATTGCAAGTTGAAATGCTCAGCTTGGGCTCTTGCCAACTGCTCTTGCAACTCGCTCACTTGTTTCTGCAGTTGCCAAATCACTCCTGCACTTCCGTACACTGGATCTTTCATTCTTGCGTTTGCCTCATAAACCATGCTGCTCACTGCATCCGCCCTCTGTGACTCTGGAAGTTCCTGACCCTCAAAACATCTTCATATTAATTCTCCACATTCATTCAATAATTTTGATAAGCAGTCAATAGTCAATTTAGTATTTTAATTCGTTTTTGTAAAAAAACAGCCTTACGAGAAAGATGTTACCATAACTATTGAAGCAACTCTTAAACATGACTTCTAGCGCAAGATATATGGCTACTTCTAGTGATTGCTAAGAATCATTATACAATTTCGAAGTATTCATCAGAGGAAATACTGTATTATAGGAAGCTTGCTTGACAAGATACTTTTTCGTCAATATGAAAGATTGTAAAAATATTTCACTGTATCGTTAAAAGTTTGTTTGACAAGATACTTTTTCGTCACCGTGAACGATTGTAAATATTTAATTTACCTGTAAGAACTTGATGATGTTGCTGGCGCCAAAAACTCTGTGGGCAATGGTGAACTTAAGTGGATCAGAGGGTGGGAAGTAAGGAGCAAGAACGCATTTCTCGATGCACCTTCGCCGCAGAATCTTGCAAGCCGCACAAGGGCTTATTACCAGGAGAGGAGGAGAAGTCCTAATTTGACTCGGAAGAGAAGAACGAGAATTACAAGCAGAAGAAGAAGACGACGAAGAAGGGGATGAAGAAGAAGAAACAGGCAGAGGAGATACATTATTATTAGTAGTAATAGTAGTAGTAGCGGCAGCAGCAACAGCAGCGGTTGTGGTTAGGTTAGCAGTCATTTTAGCAGTTTCAAAGGACAATGAATCCATAAAGATATATATATATATATATATATTAGAGCTGAGAGGTAGGTTGAGGAGACCAGATCAGAGCTAGCTGCCTTCAGGAAGAAGATAATCAATACATGCAAATACCACACACATGTGAAAAGTGGCGTTATTCCATGTGCAACGGTGACGAATTGAATTAGTTGAATTAAGGCCAGTAGGGCCCGAGACTGACCCGGCCCGACTGATGGAGGCTGTGTGCGTGCTGGTTGCGGCTACAAATCTTAGCTTACCTCATCTCAGCTTCGCTCAGCTCACATGGAACCCCCCCACTTCTAACATGGATTTATTGTATATTCTCGTGTTCATATTACCAACTAATCTATGCGTGTGAAACGACAACTATTACCTATACACATTAATTGATGGTTTTCCTTGTCATTTACAATGAAACAATATAAATTACATTTTAGAACAATTCACTCGTAAAAGGCAAAAAACTAATGCCATATCAATTAATTAAACTTAACGATACCTATAAATTTGAGTGAACAAAACATTGGCAAAACTAAGACTAGAATTAGTATCAATAACAAAGGGTAGCCCCGTAAATAAAGCTCAAGCTAATATTTGGTTGGTTTGGTTTACAAAAGGAGGGTTCTCTACCTCTCTACTTACCATATAGTTCTACTTAAACCTATATGCTATATCTATTGCAGCTTTACTTGACATCATAAAAAGTTATTTTCATGATTACTTGTCTACTTCTCCACTTACTGTATAGTCACACCATAGGAACTCTTTCGTTTTTCAGAAGAGAATTTCTTGATATTAAGAAATGATAGCTTGGTGGATAAAGTTTTAACCTATGTTTTGGATTGCTTAAGAAAGAGTTAGACCACTTTTATATTTAGTGTGTGCATCTTTGCCAAACACTATAATTTTTTTTTTCATAATTAGAAACTATAATCACATATCACAAAGTAGCAACTTTTCCCTTCTTCTTCTTTTTTTTTTTATTTGAAGAAGAAGAAGAAGATGAAGGGAATTGGGCAACAATAGAATTAATAATATAATTGATGCCAAAAATTACTTTTTAGTGCAATGTTCCCCTTAAATCTAGAATTCGGAGTAATCACTGATATTTGATGAAATTGTTAACTTTGGTTAATTGTTATCATTATGTTGCTAATGGATACATCTTTTAATAGCTATAGCAATGCGTTCAACGATAATTAGCTTTTAACATATTTGATAATACTATTTAAATAAATAATCAACATCATATTTTCACACCAATAGGAATGTAGCATAAAAATTTTAAAATAACTATCAAAATTTATTTACTTGGTAATGATTTCCATTCTAGTTTCTAGTTGTAGAAATGGATAGCATATATTGTATGTATCTCTTTGTAAACAACTTTTTTATAATGGAATCAACATAATACAGCACTCCAAAATATGGAAAGGTTAATGATCTCAATGATCTCTTGCACAGATGAAAAGTAAAATTTTTAAATTCAAAAATAAGCAACGTTACATAGGTTGCTGATCGGAATAGACAATAATTTTAGAAAATTGGGCAATATGTTCTAAGAAGGCATCAAGTCCAAGTCTCTTAAACATCCTCTAGCTCTTTTAATGCATGCATGAAAGGATAATATTGCTCAAAATTCTAACTACAGACTATGCAGATGATATCATCATTAACTAAAAAAGTAGTATACTAACAGTAGCATGAGATGAAAACTCTATTAGAAGCATATTCATGAAACATGATCAAAACAATGAATTAACAGTAGCATGAGATGAAAAAGAAAAGCAAGCCATTAATCATAAATAAAATGAATGGCATGAGATCTATAAAAAATTGTAGAAGAGATAAATATGACAATTATTCCAAAAAGTTATCTTCCAATGAGAGTATAATAACGTCTCTTTAAGGTCTAGAACAAGTGGAAAAGCATGCTACTCTAAAGGATGCTAATTAGGAAGAAACTTCTCTAAAGATGGTCCAATGAATTCCTACACCAAGGAATAGCATACATAAAGAACTATTTCATTGACAAGACTTGTATTCCTTCTAATTTTTGTTAATGATCAAGAATAAGTAGAAGATTGATAAAACAAAACTAACCAAGAAAATGAAGCAGTACAACCCCAAGCATGTTTTCAATTGCCCTTCTAAGATCCAAATAAACCTCAATTCTTTTCGTTTAAACTAAAATTGGGGGAAAAAGAGTGGATTATTCAAACAAATGATGTAAAGTTGAACTATTAAACAATGTGTGGGTTTCACAAATGACGTAATGATAGTTGCTAAGCCAAAGTAGCAATTTCATCAAATGTCATCAATTGCTCCAAATTGTAAACTTCAAGGAAAACAATGCATCAAGAAGTAATTTTGATATCAATTGTGATTCCCCAAATTATTTTGAGGCAAATTTTCACCTTAACCCTATTTATTGCATATAATTCTAGGTTTATTGTATGTAATGGAAGCAATAAAAGTTTGATGGTAAATCTAAATAAAATAAAAGTAAAAGGTAATAAGATACAAGATTGATGATAAAGTTCAGCCAAAACCACATCTTTGGGACGACACTCAGATGAAAAATGTTTTGCTCTTTACAAACTCAATATAGTTGTAATTAGACTGACTCAATGACCTTTAAATTGTTGTCACATGTTACAATGAGTTCAAATAGTTTATAGACAAAGTCAAAACATGTTAAATTAGCATTTTAGACTTCTACGTGTCTTGGTCAACCACCAGCAACAAATTAGATCGTATTGCATTGATCTCACAACTTTCCTAAGCTTACTCACACTTATTACCTTCATAAATCACTTTCACAAAGTTTTCAAAAATATAAGCAAAAAAAAAAAAAAAAAAAAAAACTCAACATTAATCAACAAATATTTCACATCCCATTGATGTGATTAGCTCACTAGGTCTTGAGTGCTTTTATAGATGGTAAAATAGAATATCTTTTGTATGTATTTGGATCTGTTGCATTATGTTATTGTATGTACCGTCACAACATTTAATGAAACATCAAATCTTCTAAAATTAAAAATTAGCCAATAAGATGCTTCTTCCTTGATGTGCACAATCTTAGTCTTCTAAAAGTTTTTCTTTTCTTAAAAGAAGTTGATCATATTCTAAACATAATATAACAAGTTATTTAAATGTCAAAAACACACAAAGTTTACCATTTGTTGTCCAACATGTGCATAATATGAAATCTTTAAACAAACTAAAGCTATAGTAATTATTTCAATTATAAGGATTTCTAAAATATGTTGAATAAGCTCATGACCGATAATCAATCTTCTATATGCACCCATGCTACAAATTATCTCCTTATAAGTCATGTAATATAACAATAATTCAATGTGATAATATGTGCCTCATAACTTTCTATATTGCATAGAATATGCCAACCATACTAATATGTAAGTGAACTTGCTCAATTGCACAAGATATGCCAACAATCTAAATATTCTTATATGTTTCACATGTAAATAAACTTACAATTTTACACAAGATATGTCAATGGTCTAATATATTTCAAACATTGGAAATCCAAGAATTATATGTCTATATATGTTACGGGACATTGTATGTGGCTTAGATATATGTCACATAATCACCAAATATGTCAACTCATTGCTATATCTCTATGGTCTCTACATATATGTCTATGTGGCACTATAGTTCTAACAATTTTCTCTTCTAGCATTATCTGCTACAAGAGCATAATATGAATCATCAAAAGCACTTAGCACTATAAATTGGGTAAAGCAAACTATATTTAACATGGCAGTTAAGACAAAATAAGATTAGCATCGAAAGATCAAATGTTAATATTATGTGCACAACATAGTATAATCATATATTAATATTGTGTGCAAAGCATAATAAGATCAGATATTAATATTGTGTGCACAAGAAAACTATCTATTATATATGTTTCTCCCTTTTTTGCATAGAACAATGTCAAACATTATCACCACCATCTAAAAGTTCATTGTAATACACTAAGGGAGCCATTTTTTTGTTGTTGCTCCGTGGCAATCACAACCAATTGAATTTTTAAGTGGGAAACATATTCATTTAATTGAATCAAAGGGACTAGTAGAGTAGGAGGAGGAACAGTCATAAGAATTGTGAGCAAATAGAGTAATTGGTGCACCAACAGGAGCTATAACTCCCCCATAAGGATCCCCTCCCCTGCAAAATCAACCAAGTGGGATTCATCAAACAACCTATGATATATGTGTCTCCCCCACTAAATGGTACCATAATTATCAAAGATCGACAAAAGGAAAATATTTAATTGTGAAAGTTGAGGCCTGAAGTCCATCAGCACATGATCATGTGATGTCCAAATTTCCAATAATTTCTATGGCCATATCAACATTGATGTCCAAAAGAGATATCTAATCAAGTGAAACATTGGGCATTCCAGTAAAGTCATGATAATAGATGAAGAAATTTCAAGAACTTTGCCACTGACATGCATAGAGTGGTACCAAGGAGAAGAATACATTTTGATTCTAAGTCCAAATTTACATAAAATTTTTAATAAAGTCCAAGGCAATAAGAAATATGATTTAAAATAGATTGAAAGTCACAAAAGTCAAGAGGGAGATTTAATTTTCCTTCATGACATCACCACTATGAATATTTTTTTCAACTAGGAAATTCTTTGAGTTATGAACCTTTGATAGGGTGCATTTGACAGAATTGAGAAAATTTCCAGTTAACATCTAATGCTTCTAAATTAGGGACTAGAGGAATTTGACAAAATAATAACCTCAGGAGAAACCTCAGAAGCCTTTGGTGCGGTCAATGTAGTCTTTTTTGCAATAGTAGGTGTTAAAATGGCAAGTTCATAATCAAATATGAAAATATGGAACGAGTATTGTCTAAGAAAGGTTGGAGCAAAGGATCAAACATAGACATAACAATGTACAAGGTTTTTTTTTTTTTTTACCTCTTAAAGTAAATTGATCAATTGTTCTAGGGAGAGAAGTAATATCATCATCATGCATGGATCCACCAGAGATAGGCGACAAATGAAATAAGTTAGGAGATGATGGAACAATAGGTGAAACAAGGTTCAATTGAGATTGTAGGAGGAACACCTATAGATTTTCAAGCAATCAACATCACTTTCTTCTTAGAACAATAGGCAATATCATTATCATGCATGGACCCTGGAAAGCATGAGCAAAGGTAGCATCCAATGTAGATTTTGTGGCTGATGGTACCATCTTTGTTGAAATAGAAACAAAGAAACATGAGGGCAACTATTTTTCTAAGCCAACATTTTGAATCATTATGACTTAAGTTGAGAGGTTGATGCATTTTGAGAGACCATTAAGAGATTTTGAATGATGATTTGTTGCTCACCATGATGGATGCTATAAAGGAAGAATAAGAAGACAAAGCTATACAAGAGAAAAGAATAGGCATGTTGTGTGTGTGTGTGTGTGTGTGTGTGTGGTGTGTGAAAAAACAATTATGAATTTAAAATTGCCACCACAAATGCATAATAATAATAATATCTCTCATATAAGCATAAACCTAAGTTTCCTTGCATAGAATATACCTAGAGCTCATCTTACAAAACATCTTTGACATTTTTGGACGTAATTGATGAATTGTAGCATGCGTAATATACCATTTCTCTATAATGCAACCTTGGAATGTCTCTTAATTTTTATTTCTTACCAATCATTACTTGTACTATGTGGTTATTTTATACTTTGGAAAAGAGTTTGAGTTTTTATATTTGTCACATCTATTACGTTTTCATGATTCTCGAATTTATTGTTTATCTATCTATTATTGTTTTGGGTGTTGGAATAATTTGTGTGTCAAATGTCTCAAAACTACTAGTATCTTGATCACTTGAAGCTAAGATAATTTCTTCATCTTCTTCAATAATACCAATCTTCATATAATTGCCTGTATCTATATTTAGAGAATTGTTTCCATTGATCTTTCACTTTCCTCCATCTCTAAATATAACATCATCTTTATAGGGTCTATATTCCATCAGAACACATTTACACACAATCGTGTGCCTCGAACATCCATTTTCAAATTACCACCAATTTTCTAAGCTAGTTATTAGAACAACATGAGTGATGTATCTATTTTTTGGGATTCACAAAGGTTGGTTGTGTTATCGTTATTGCAACTCCTTCATCAACTTATAGCATTGAGACCACTTGTAACTTATAACATTGGAGTAACATATAACTCTTTTTCTTGGTCTTTTTTTTTTCTCTTGTTCAATTATTGTGAAAGTTGAATGATTCATTGCAACTTCTTGTTTGAATCCAAATCTTGTGGGATCATGAGAGTATTGTCCTATACTTAACAATTCGTTCAACTTTGTCTTTCTAGTGTTTCAATTTTTGCAAATTCTTCTCAACCTTTTGTAATTTTCCTTGACCATTGTTTAACATTGAATATCATTTCTTGACAATCTTCTTTAGCTCTTCCACTACTTGTGCCAATTTCTTTTTCTCATCCCACAAATCCTTCTGTTATAATGTTAGTGTGGTTGTTTCCCTTCCCAACCTACAATCATTCTTCGTACATTTGCTAACATGTATTTGTCATAAATCTTATATACATACCTAATTATCATCATAATTGTGTTAATTTGTGTCTTTTATTGCTATGCCATAATGGTATTACTTATATTGCTACCACAGTGACTATTGCTTCTAGTAAACAATGGCGATGCGAATGTCATAAAGTTTCTAGAAACTCCGTCCTCTTTGTCCGAGTTATTAGCAAAGTTACTATCACTCTAAGTAATGTTCATGAAATTTTTAAAAAGCAATACTACATTTGGCTCGCACATGTCCATATCCTCCCTACTCATGACATTTAATTCCCTTGGGTTTTTGTTTTGTTTTTGACTTAGAAGATGATTTTGTAACCTTTCTTTCATCATGAAATCTGTTTTTCTAGTTTTGATTTTATCTCTCGTACTTCTTCAACATTTTGAAGAAGTTATTTGTAATCAATACTACATCATCATTATAATTTTAATCAACTCAAAGAATTGTTTAATTTCAACAGCTTAATTATCATCACAATCTTAATCAATTTAAAGAAATGTTTAGCTTCAAGAGCCACTAGTTTATCTTATTGATCTACAACTAGACCCATTTCATAAATCTATAATGACCACATCAAACAACTCAGATGCATTTTTTCCTCTTTGAAACCACTTTTGCTACAAATCTTGGAGGTAAAGATCTAAAATTTTTCGCACTAGTTTCTCTTTCAAATGTTTCTTTCAAGAGTAGAAAGCATGATTGACAATAGATCTTACTTTTCCATTAAACATTGTTGTCAATCCTTCCATTTACAATAGCTCAAATTGAATTGTCAACAATTGTAGCTTTCAAATTTGATCAATGCTAGTTCCTTCATGCATGATATGCAGTATTTCACATGCATCTTTTGCAATGTCACATGTAGAGATGAATTTAAACGTTTCCCCATATATTGCATTTACAGTGTTCAATGCTTTAGAATTTGCCACATACATTATTATTTCTTCCTCGATTCACTATGCTTTTTATTTTAGCAATATGTTGTTCTTCGCATCAATGATAGAGGGTAATTCCATCTATGTAACACTACTCACCATTCATAATCATCCAATTATTGGATGAATATTTTCATCTTCATTTTCTAGTGGGCATATTTCCTTCTTCTAGTAAATGAGGTTGTGTGATTGATTCTCTTTATGATTAATGGCTCATTCTAACCATTACAAAAGTTGTATTCTTCTTGTGATTCATGTATTTGCTTAACAAGCCTCGAAGACCTCACCTACCAAGAAAATAAGGTGACCAAGGGTGAACCGCTTTAATACCAATTATAGGCTTGTCATATGTATAGAGAACCAATAAAACATTATTATCAATCAAAATAACAAAAAGGTAAAAAGCGATAAGATGCAAGATCGATAACATAGTTAGGATTAATTGTCCATAAGGCTAGTTCAGAATGAAAAATATTTTGCTTTTCAACAACTAGGTGCAATTGTAACTTGGCTAAAATTGTTACTTTAAACTATTGTCACACTTAATAACAAGTTTTAGTTGAATACAAGTGAGGCCACCTTACCTTGCATCAATAATGTAGGATTTTTCAAGTCTTAATCAAACACCACCAAAACCTCAATTTGTACCATAATGTTCTCCCTACTACCCTCCTTCATGTTAGTTTGCTCAAACTCTTGTGAAGAAAAGGTTCCTACTACAATCGTTACCCCTAAATTGCAGTAGTTTAAACATGATCGATCAATAGTATTTAATTCGTTGAGCATCATTATCATATAACAATAAGGGATAGTATAATTAACTCACCAAAATCTTAGTATGTGCAACATGAGAAATAGATCCACTTGTATGCCTAGATACACCTAAACCACGTCCTCCCTTCTCAAAGCAACAAGTGAAAAGTGGTTGCACTCCTACTTATAACCCTCCTTCTCCCACTCCCCTTTCCACTTTTGCAAACAATCAACAAACAAATGGCTTGCCTTCTTAAGTCCCTTCATAATTTTGCGTATCATGATGTTATAGTGTTATGCAACCTTTCTTTGCTATAAATGTTCAACGCCAACTTTAATGATAGGATCCCAAGCATTCCTCTAAAATTAAAAAAAAAAGAGTCAATTCAAGTTTAATAAGTATTTAAAAACAAATAAATGATCAAAATAAATATATGTTCTTATTACACCTTGAATTCTCTGTAGTAAAGGTTTTATGCTTTTGAAATTATATTATGCCAATTATATGCACTATATTCAGTTATCAACAAAAAGAATTTAGACACATGCACACCATAATTTTTATGTTCAAGGATAAAAACAATGAAATTGATTATTTAAAAATATAAAGTCTACAATTCACAAAAGTGATAAAAATATATACAAAAAACTCATGTTGAAAAATATAATAAAATCATATAACAACAAGCACACACAAAAGAAAAAAAAAGTAGAAGCTCAAAATTTTAACCACGTATTGTCTATATTTGAGTGCTACTTTCAATATGCCTAAAGAGTCATAATCTAATTCCTCAAACGTAATGGTTATATCTATTGTAGTACTAGAATGTGTTGAACCACCGACATTGCCAACATGTGTAGAAGCAAAAAATCCAACAGTTGTAGTACTAGGTGCAGGTGTAGAATTAGTAGCTTGAGCAATATCAAGTGCAGGTGTACATGAGCATATAGGAATTATTGGACCAAATCCTCCACATGGTGTACTTGGTGAAAATTCACAAGGGGTAAATGGAGAATTTCATCTAGTCTATGACATAATAAAGGTATTACTTATGTAACACTCTGTATTTTAATTAGACACGTAAATTAATTGAAATGATGATAAATATGTATAAATATACATATTTGTACAAAGTACGTGTGTATTATACACATATGTTAAAAATATACATTACGTATATAAATTAATTAAATTAAATAAATGTGTAAAAAATTAATTAAATTAAATTAAGTAAAGTAAATAATGGGTTTAATATATATGTAATTTGGATGATTAAAGTATTTATTAAAAGAAAATTAATTAAACATATAAATATATATAAGAAAAAGGTGATTAAACATATTAATATAGAAAATGGAGGTACGTTAGTTTAGAGGAAAAAAATTCAGATTCAATTGGGTGTATAAGTGGTTAAGTGACGGCATGAAGGGGTTAAAAAAATAAAACAAAATATACATGCATTGGGTTCAATCAAGAGCATGTGATGGAGATATTATAATTTAGATGATGAGCAACATGTAACATATTTGATGGTTGAGCAACAACCTTTTATATATCTATTTACATAATAAAAAAAAATGAGTGGGAGTGGCAAATTTAAAGCACATTATATATGACTATCATGTGTGGGTCGATTGTGTAATTTGGCAATTTGAGTAGGTAATAACTATGAAATGGCAATTGTGATTAACATATTTGGGTGTGAAAGTGGCGGTTGGGTGTTAATAGGCACGTGAAGAGGGGGTGGATACTATATAAAAGGGATTTCTTTCTCTAATTTCTCCCATTGCCAGAACGTAATTGAGGAAGAATAGAGGAGCACGAACAGAACCCAGGCAGAAAGAAGAAGAAAAAAAAGAAACGCCCGTTTCTTGTCGGATTCGTCGTGCGGATAAGCTATTTCTTCAAATTCTAATTACAAAAATGCTAATTAAGCTACGTACTACAATCCTATCGGTATGATTTTTAGTAAATTTGGTATTTTATAGTCGTACCCAAAAAATGGGTATTTTCCTACAGTGAGTAAAACTCAACAAAAATTATACCAAAACACTCGTGGCGATAAGTAGATCTCAGATATGTGGTTAGATTGTGTTAGTTTACCCTGTAGATTTTAAAATAAATATCCAAAGTTTATACCCTTTGGATAGGCATTTGGGTATGTTAAACTCAAATGAAACTCTGATTGAGACCTATAGAAATGTAGAGAATGAAAATACGGACCCATTGACACCAAAATTATGAATTTTGGATATCAATTGGAATTTTGGTGAACAATTGAGCAATGAGATTTTTAAGAAAAATATATAAAACATTACGAAAAATATGATTTAAAAGCCTACTTGAGTTATTTTCTGCCGTAAAAATATTTTATAGGAGTAGAAAATTAGTTTATGATTATTGAGGTTATTCGAGTCAATGCGCATCAATACGTGAGGTCTGATGTGCAGGTATGATTAAAAATGAAAAATAAATACGTTAGAAATTGATTATAGAAATGAATTTAAATTTGATTGGTGTTTTTGAAATTATTTTTGATAGGATAATTTTCGTGAATTGAGTATAGAGGTTGAAGTGGATACTGGAAATTGATTAGCAGTAATTTTGGTGAGTAATA